>PVKN010038971.1:0-10973 GCA_004027915.1 Capromys pilorides | reverse complement strand
GATAGGAAGCATTATTGACTTTAATTTTTTGGTGAATTGAGTCATATAGGAAATATAATTTGGTGATTTATATCAGTTTTATATGTACTACTACAAGTTTTTTTTTCCATTTACTGTATTATCTGGAAATTTGTTTTATTCTTTTACTGTTATACCATTATACAAAATACATGTGTGTTATTCTGAGTTCACAGAAAGTAACTGGATAAAATTGAAAATTTTTACGAATCACCTCTGAAAGCAGTAAGCTCATCCACCTACAGGTGGCACGTGTTATGCTCTACTACACTTTTAAATTAGCAGAAAATGTATATACTTGGATTTAAGTTTTTTCCATTTATTTATTAATTATGTGTTAAGTACAAGGTGTATAGGGTCTCACTACACAGATCGGACTCAGTGATCTTCCTGTTTTCAACCTCCCAAGAGCTAGGATTACAGGTGCGCCCCACCATGCTCAGTCTCAATTGCTGTCTCAGCGTGCTCTAGGGTTGAGGCTGGCATGGCACGCCAGGGATTGAACCCCGCCCCTGCATCTGCCTATGCAGGTGCTTTAATTCACTGAGCTATCTGGCAGGCCCTCAATTTTTTCCTTTTAATATTAATGTTAGTGTAGCAATTTAATGTTTGTGGCTACTTTACCATTATTTTTCCTAGGATACTTCAGGGGAGAGCGCTCGTGGGGATTGAACCCCTGGCCTGGTGGAAGCCACCAGACTAGATGATTAAGTAGATCTTGTCAAAAGAACCGCTGAGCTAAAGCCAGTCTGGGGATTTTTGGGTTTTTGACTTTGTTTATTTAAATGTATTTGGTATAGCGTCTCACTGTGTAGCTGGACTCCTAGTGATCCTCCTATCTTGGCCTCCCCAGTGCTGTGATTACAGTCGTGTACCACCATACCTGGGGTTGAAGGCTCAGTGCGTCCAGGGGTGGGGCCAGAGCAACCTGTGGTGCCAGGGATGAAACCCTGGTCCCTGTGCTTGCCTAAGCAGGTACTTGGTCCGCTGAGCTGTCTCACTGGCCTGAGTTTTGGTTTTATGTTTTGAAATAGCTCTTGCAAAGCTTGGACTTTATATCCATTGCTTCTGTATTTTTCCAGATTAGCAGTCTACTTCTCCATTCAGTGAACTGCGCCGTGGTCCCCGAGTGGTTGCTGCGCAGCTGTGGGAGCCTTTGCTGTGCTGACGTCCCCACAGCAGCTCTCTTATTCCTGTGTCAGGGGACACTTGCGATGTTGGACTGGCAGAACGGCAGCATGGGCCCTCACGGGGAGACTCTGCTCTTAGACACTGTGCACGTTTTGTTCACCTTGAGTTCACAGTGAGTTGTGACTTTGCTGTCTCACGTTTTGTTTTGCTTTGCTTGTAAGACATTTAAAGGGGGCTGGGAAGATAGCTTAGGGGCACAAGTGCTTGTCTGGCAAGTGCAGGGTCCTGAATTCGATCCCCGGTTCTGAAAGAAAAAAAAAAAAGACATTTAAAAGCTGTCCTAAGGGCTTGGGACATAGCTCAGCTTGCCTGGCAAGCTCAAGGTCCTGCGTTCGATTCCCAATACAGGTGGATAGATTGATAGATGAAAATAAAAGATGCTCTGAGCCAACATAGTAATTAATGAAAAGCGATTAGGATAAATCCTATAATGAACATCTCTAAAGTTAATTTTAATTCTGAAGCTATATGCTAGAATTTTTTTTAAAGCTGTAGAAACATGGGATGAAAATGTAGCTTAGCTTAGTGCGTTCAGTGCACACTAGATTTAGTCCCTAGCACCAAGACTAAGAGTTAAAACAAAGCTAAGCATTTCTATATTGGTATTGAGGGATGGTGGCACGTATCTGTAATTCCAGCACTTGGGAGGCCAAGGCCAGAGGATTACTGTGAGTTCAAGGCCAGCCTAGGCTACATAATAAGATGTTGTCCCCCCGAATTTTTTCTTATGTGTACAATAATTTAGAATTTATGAAGAACTTCAACATAGTATGATTGTCACGTGCCTGTTAGATAAGAAGTCTAATTTGTGGAACTGGAAAAATATAGCTTAGAAAAAGTAAATGCTTATTTACAAGCATATTTCTAATAAAAACCTGGGCCAACAATTGTAATAAGGTCTTAAGGCTTCACAGAGCTGTGTGTTGTGTTTCTTTGGTGTTTTTGCCATAATGGCTGAAAGTGATCGTGCATTTATCAAACTATTGATAATAATGAGGACTACAAGTAGACTAAAAAGCCTATAGTCTTCTAAAAGAATTTTTAATATGTTGGAGTTATGCTTTGTATACTGTCCTTTTCATATTTTTAAAATTTGCAGCTCAGGTTTTTGTATTTGTAATATGTTCACAGAGTTTCTTAACCATTGTTATCATCAACTTTGTGGATATTTTCATCATTCTGTTTGTTTGTTTATTTATTTATTTATATTATAGCTGGCTCAGCCTGCCCTAGAGGTGGAGCTGGTGGTGCCGGGAATCGAACTGCGGTCCCTGTAGTTGCCTAAGCTTGCCTAAGCAGGCACTTTAGACTGCTGAACCATCTCACCGGCCCTATGTTCATCATTCTAAAAAGAACATTCAATAAAAAACAACACAGAGAGATGTGAGGCTCATGCCTGAGTCTTCCTCAACCATTGGGCCTCAGCATGGTTAAAACGTGTGAAATTACCATTGTGACAATGAAGTTGGTGAATATTTCATTCATCCCCACTGAATTTTTTTCTTTTTGGATTATTTTGTACAAAGCTCAAAGATTCATATACAAATTTGAGGTCTACTTTGGCTTTGTAATTTTTTGTTGTAAGTTTAGTAATAACTGAGTTTTATGTTCATGCTTTGCAGTTAGTATTTCTAATATCTGATTATAAAATGAAGTTTCTTTTGTAGTGGGCTTATAAAAAAGTGACTCCTGGTTCATTTTTCTTTAGGATTAAAGAATCGACACTAGAAATGTTTCTGTCTAGAATCTTGGCATTGTGGACGAATTCAGCTATACATATCCTTGAGTCAAGTTCCCGAACCCTGAAGGACAGTCTGAATGGAAATTCAGGTGTTGTGAAGAAGCTCTTGGAATATATCTATACACACTGGGAACACCCCCTGGATGCGCTCAGACACCAGACCAAAATCATATTCAGAAATCTGCTCCAGATGCACCGGCTCACTGTGGAAGGGGCAGATGTGGGCCCTGATCCTTTCTTTTTAGAACTGACTAAGACCCTTCTGCACTTGGAATGGCATATTAAAGGGAAGTACACATGCCTCGGCTGTTTGGTAGAATGCTTAGGAATTGAACATGTTTTGGCAATAGATAATACTGTCCCATCTCAGATCTTAGGGGTGATGGGGGACCAGTCATTGGTACCTTATGCGAGTGACCTCCTGGAAACCATGTTTAAAAATCATAAGACTCATTTAAAATCCTGCACTGCTGACAGCACTTGGATTGACCAGTGGCATGAGACCTGGGTTTCTCCTCTCCTTTATATACTGTGTGAAGGAAACTTGGATCAAAGATCTTATGTGATTGATTATTATTTACCAAAATTACTGAATTACAGCCCTGAAAGCCTAAGGTACATGGTAAAGATCCTTCAGACTTCTATTGATGCTAAAACTGGTAAGAAAACTTAATTTTTATTTTAGTAATTTCTAGTTATGCTTAAATGTAGGCACCTAGGCAGGTAATAATCATATTCAAATTTAAATATTACCACTTCTATGAGAGGTAAAGAAAGATATTAATGCTAGCTATTTTTTCTTTTTTGGCTTTTCTTTTGAGATAGGTCTCACTATGTAGTTCAGGCTAGTCTTGAACTGACTTTGTAGGCCAAGTGGTCCTCCTGCCTCAGCCTTGCAAGTGCTGGAATTACAGTAGTATGTTAGAGCCCCCTGCCATATAGAAACAAATGTTCCTGTGCACATTTCTATAGATATTTTTTGGCTGAAGTCATTTTTGCAATTTGAAGAGTGGTTCCAATTAATAAAACCAGATAACCATTATTCCAAGGTTAGGATTTGTTTTCCCAGTTCTTTATTTTATTGACAGATGGCAGTGAAAGTGTGTGCACTTTGTATAGTTTGCTTATTTGAGTGATTGAGTCAATAGTTAACAATTGTTTTAAGCAAATTTATAAGCTTATCAATAAATCAATATGACACTGGACTTTTTTTTTTTTTTGATACTAGAGATGGAATTCAGGATTTTGTGCTAGCCAAGGAGGCACTTAAGCAGCTGAGCTAACTCCCTGACCCTAGGCAATTTAAAGACCAGTACATTGGCAGGAACAATTTTTATCTTGGGAGAAAAGATAAATAAAACCTAAAGAAAGTTATCTGTAGTCAGCTGGGCATGGTGGCACACACCTGTAATCCCAGCACTTGGGAGGCTGAGGCAGGAGGATCAGTTCGAGTTCGAGATCAGCCTGGGCTACAAAAGTGAGCTCAAGGCCAGCCTGAACTGCGCAGCGCGACCCTGTCTCAAAAAGAAAAAAAAAAGAAGAAAGTTATCTGTAGTCATTTAGAGTAGGGGTAAACATCCCAGTAAAACTCAGCAACCCTGAAGAAATTAGTGCATGAAAGCATAACTCAGTAATTAATGTGAAAAATAATCGTACCTATTAAGTAAATCTTCAAATTGTATTTTTTAACAGTACAGGGATCTTTCACGAGCTTAAGAAATATTGTCAACCTAAATGACTAAAAATCTTTAGTATAGCAACAAGTAATTTAAAGAGAGTAAAAAGTAAAACAATAATAAATATATAGAACTTCAAAACAAGAAGTTAGGATATTATTAGTGGTTATTATATTACATATTGTTGTCTTCTAAGTAGTTGTTCAGATTAGCAGATACAAGCATGCAAAATTGATTAAACAATCAAACATTAACTGTTCCATTCAGTAAATCAATAGAAACCAGTAGTACAATTGTCTCAGCTAACTTGTGTATGATAAGTTCTTTCTTTTTGAGATGGAATCTTGCTCTGTTGCTCAGGCTGCCTTGAGCTGCTGGGCCCAAATGATCCTGCCTCAGTTGTATCAGTAAACGGGACGGCAGATGTGGGCCACTGTGTCTAGCTTCCATTGTTTGTAGCTTTAAACAATAATTGATTTTGCCTTTTTGAAAAGCTATCTAAAATTTAGGATTCTTAGGGCTGGCCCTTCAAAAATAATTTTAAATAATTTTGGATAGGAATTTTAGTATATGTTAGATAAAGCTTAAATTTTTTTTTTCTTAAAATCTAATGTTAGTTGGAAACGTGAACATGGGCACTGAAATTATACAATTGTATAGCACAATAATAGTTTTTGTATTTTTGCTTTTGACAAGAGCAGTCTTCTCCATCCTTAGGGTCTAGCAGTAGCAGAGGAGCTCTGGGAGCTTGGATGGCGTGTCTGCGAGCAGCCAGGGCTCATGGACATCTGAAGTCTGCACCTGATGGCTGGGAAAACCTCGTGTCCAGTGCAAGGATAAAGCAAGGCTTAATTCATCAGCACTGCCAAGTAAGGAATACAGTAGCTGGGGGTTTGTACGTCACAGCAAGTCCATAATTTGTTCTTTCATTTAATGGTTCAAAATAGAGGTCCCTGCTTGTGCCTACTGCTGTTTGGGTGTAAGTTCTTAAGGAGACCAAACGGAAAGTGAAGATTTTCATTCTTGTACTGAGGCGTTGTAATATTTATTCAGAGAATGAAGAAACTTACATAAAGCCCCTGAGAACTCCAAGAAGAGAGCGCAGGTGGCAAAGTGCTGTTATACATAAGGCTTTGCTGGGAGGCTTAGAAGAAGCTGATCAGAGTAGGTGGTGGTTGATTAGGAGTATGGAATGTTGAAGGACAGACGTACAAGCTCAGGGCAGTGGTGGAGACATTTGCTGGCAGGAGAGAAGGTTGGATATATTTTATGTACTGCTTCAGTGTTAGGCTGATGACTTTTGCTTCCTAGTCATCAGTTAAAAGAAACTGTTTGACCAGAGTCACTCTGTATTCAGCAAGAAAGTCACATTAAGGCAGTAGTGATGAGTTTTCAGAGTAGGAACAAAAACTAAGTGGGAGACCAGTGAAAGTACATGGCAGTCGTGTGCGAGGTGAGGGACTGAGTGACCTGTCACTGAGGAAAAAGGAGAGGGAATGGAGCTCACTGAGCATTGCTGGGGAATATGACCTCAGACTGTTCATTTTTATAAAGCCCTGGTTTATGCATTTAATAAAAGTAACTTTACTGGAAATACCTACCAGATTTGAGATTAGAAACCTTCCTCAAGTACACAAGGTTAAGCTAAAGCTTATTTTTTACCCTTCGGTAGTCTGTGTAAATAATTAGACATTTTAATTAGTTAAGGCTTTATGTATTTACTTGGCAAACAAACATTTTATTGCTTGATATATTTCAGGTACGGATAGATACATTAGGCTTGCTTTGTGAAAGCAGTCGAAGCACAGAAATTGTTTCTGCAGAAGAAATGCAGTGGATTCAGTTCTTCATCACGTACAATCTTAATAGCCAGTCTCCTGGAGTGCGGCAGCAGATCTGCTCTCTTCTCAAAAAGGTAGAATTTTGCATCAGAAAGTAATGGAAAATGGTGAACTTTGCCCTCTAAATCGTTTTGAAAAAGAGCTTAGGTTTTGGGAGAGGATGCAGATGGTCATGAATTGGGCAGTCACGTCTCGTCCTGGCCGTTGTGTGACCTGCTCTATGATTTCATAAAGCTTGCAATTGATGTTAAAATCAAGAGTGAAGAGTCCTTTCATTTTGCTTTAGCCAATCAACTTTGAGCTTTTTTTTTTGAAAGAAAATAATCTAGCACTGGGAGTGAAAGGTAGTTTTGGGAAAACTTCGATGGTAGGAGGAAAGATGTTCTTACATTTTTATAGGTTTTTTTTTGGCGGGACTGGGGTTCTAACTCATGACTTTGCACTTGCCAGGCAGGCCTTGTGCCACGGAGCTATCTCCCCGGCCCTTTATAGGTTTTCTTTAAGCACCTTATAAAATGGTCACTTTTGAATAATTCAACTTGAATTAGTCAAAACACATTTCTGAGGTGAATACTTGGTACAGAAATGACTATATCATCTTTAGGTTCAAGTCATTTTAAAGGAAATGGGAGAACTGTGCTGTAATGACTGTATTCTAGTTGCAGTAAGACATGTTCATTTTAAAAATATAAATGTTAATTTTCTGCCATAAAATTAACATAATAGATTTGAAGAGTTTAGGAGCCAGTATTCTTCTTGCTTTAAAATTTCCCTTTCATGATGGCATTTCAATTTAATGTGTGGCTTACTTGTGCTTTGTTTTTGTCTTAAAAGTTGTTTTGTAGGATACAAGACAGTTCTCAGGTACTTTACAAATTGGAACAAGGTAAATCTAGACATGAACCCGAGAATGGCTCAACCAAGGAGCAGCCTTCTGTGTCTTTACAGCGGTATAAGGTAGGAGCAAAAGCGCTAGACGTACAGAGCCTTACCAAATCTAAAACAAGTATGAATATGCATAGGAGTATACATAAGAGGGAAATAGATGGAAGTCTCTTGGTGAAGCACGTTTCTGTGCTGTTTATCTTCAAGCTGGGTGTTACATAAACCTCCTGGGGATTTGGTATTCCATGCCTGGGGACTGTTACAGAATGACATTAATGGGCTGACCTCTATAACTTACAGCTTGTGTGGGCCATGTGCATTTAGTGCTTTAATAAACAGGCAGTTCATGGCTCCCCAGATGAAAAGATTGCTGTGGCTGGTCCTGCTTCCCCTTTAGACTCACGTGATTTACAATGGCTTGATGTTAGTGATCTCTGGTCCTCAGTCCAGCTATGAAGGGGGTTTGTGTCTGTCCCTTTAGCATGACCCTTTAAGAGTTAGGCTGGGTTCCAAGGCATTATATTAATGGGATGGATGGAGCCCCAGCTACAGTGGCTCACTTCTGGGCATAGTTTGACAGTCTTCTTTTCAGAAGAACAAATGAACTTTTCACTGGTTTCTTATTCCACATGTAGCCTCTCAGAAGCAGAACATTACTTTCTTGTGTGACCCAGGTAGAATAGTGCTCATCTCTTTTAGTTGATTCAGGAGAACAGATGTAATAAAGTAATGAAGCTGGGTGTGGTGGTACATGCTTGTAATCTCAGCAGCTGAGACAGCTGAGGCAGGAGAGTTGCTTCATATTTGAGACCAGCCTGGGCTACAAAGTGAGTTGGAGGCCAGCCTGAACTGCACAGTGAGACCCTGTCTGAAGAAGACCAAATAAACAAATAAATGAAATAAAGAGACGTTTGAACTATACTCTAAACATTAATATGGATGGTCTTGATTATTTTTGTATTTAAAAGGTGAAACACTTTTTAGAGGGCAGTATTGAACATTGAACTCAGGGGATTCACAACCTGCATTCCTGTATCCCTCTTTTTTTCTTTTTTCTGCAAAGCTTTCTTCCAGAGGGCCTCAGTCCTTCTCGGCAGCTGCCTTCCTCATGGCGGCCAGCACGTTGCTCAGCTTCTCAAGCTTCCCCTTGGTGTGGATATGCGTCCCCACCCTTTTCTTGATGAACTTGAGGGAACATTTGTCCTTGGAAACCTTGAGCAGCTCCCTGGTACGCTGCTCATAGAGGGCTAAGCCTCACACCTCCAGGATCATGTCCTGCATGAATTTGGTGTGTTTGGTAGGGCATCCACGATGGCGGCTGTGCCTTGATTTGCCCACATTCCTAGTCACCTTGTGGCCCTTATAGAGGCCACAGCTATGGGATAGCGGAGGGCCATGGATACTGTTCTTCAATTTTGCTGTGGTGGGAGCCCTATATCCCTCTTATGGTTCTGAGATAGAGTCTTGTTAGTTGCTAAGTTTCCCAGCTGGGCTCAAACTGTAATTCCCCTGTATCAACCTCCCAGAGTGCTGGGATCATAGGAATGCACTATTACACCCGGGTAAAAAGGCAGAATGCTTTGTAAGGAAGACTGGGTTATTCGTATTACAAAGGCTAAAAGTGAAATCCCAACAGTGAAGATTATTAGAAAGTCACAGCCTAAATTTATGGCATAGGATTATTCCCAGTTCTGTCACATAGCAGTTGGTTTACTTAGCCTCCTCCACTTAAGCAGGGTTCATGACTCCTCTTAAAGGTTGGTTGTGAGGGTGAAGTGAGAAAGCTCCTTAGAAGCTTTAAGTTGTTCCAGAAGCCTCTTGGGGAGCCATTGAAAGTGAGTAGAGCATACATTACGTTAAGCCTGTGCTGCTGTGTTCCCGTGACAGGTCTTTATTAACCTCTCTTAGATCAGTGCCAAATTTTTAAAAACATGTCTTGTTTCTTTTTTTTTTGGCGGGTCTGGGGTTCAAACTCATGATCTTACACTTGCCAGGCAGGCACTTGTGCCACAGAGCTATCTCCCTGGCCCCTGTGTTTTGTTTCTTTTGCAAAGGAGATACAGTGATGTTTGTGAAGTCTTGAGTACATAGAAAAACAAATTTTTGTGGATTGAGTCTAAATTTCATGTATGCAGGGTTTTTTGATGTTTAGATTATGCTTATGGACATATATTTTTCAAACAGGAGTCCTCTGAGATTGAATGTGAGTCAGTCTTATAGTTATGATCTTTTCTGCCACCTGGTAGTTACCTGTTGCTTTTGGGGTTTGACTCTGGCACTGTGTTGTTGTGATCCTCTTGGTCATGGGTGCTCTGTAGGTCATGGGCCTACTCTGGTAGGCCCATTGCCAGCCACCAGGCTAGGTATTGGGGAAAACAAAGAGTCCAGTGGTCAAAAAAGGTATTTCGTTCCTAACCAACACTATCTATGTCTATATCTATATCTATATCTATATCTATATCTATATCTATATCTATATCTATTTTTTAATTAAATTGGATACAGGGTCTCTCAGACTCACAGTGACCCTCCTGTCTAGCCTCCTCAGCACTAGGATTACCTAGTGCACCACCACACCTGGTTTCAGGCACAGCATGTGGTACCAGGGATCAAATTTGAGTCCTTGCATTTGCCAGGGAAGTGCTTAGATTGCTAAGCTATCTCCCCAGCCCCTGCATTAATAGTTAGAATAGGTTAAAACTTAAATTCATAAAATGCTTTGTATCCAGATGTGTTCTTCACTCCATAATCTCAGTAGTTTTGTTTTTTGTTTTTTTTTAATAGAAGCCTCATTGGGAACTATTAGAAGTGACTAAAGCATATGTGTAACTCCCACTGTGTGTACAGGGCGCTGTTCTCAGTAGTAAAAACCTAATGTATGCTTTTCTTTTTTGAGGCAGGGTCTCACTATGCAGTTCAGGCTGGGTGTGAGCTCAGTGTTGTCCAGGCTGGTCTTAACTCACAATAATCCTCCCCTCTCATCTCTGAGTGCTGAGATTATAGGCATGCGTTACCACACCTAAATGTGATCTGTCTCTGTTATGGTTACAGCCTGATTTATAAAATGAAGAACTATGTCTCAAAATATGAATGATGACATAGGCTAATTCCTGAAGGATAAGTCTCTGTGGTTTAATGTGAGTGCTATGTTACTTAAGACTAGTTTCAGACAGTTTTTGTTAAGCAACCTGTTCCTTTAATACCCAATAGAATCAATAAACTAATAAACACAAGATAAAGGGCAAAATACCCAAGATTACATGCTCAGCAGCAAATTGAATACAGCTATCTTGTATTTTTGTTTTGTTTTTGAGACAGATGTAGCCCAGGCTGGGCTTTAGTTCATTTTGATTGTTTTGTCTCTGCCTTTTAAGTGCTACCGGGCTGGGTTGATCTTGCATTCCCTTTTTGTGGAGGCTGGGTACCGGGGATCAAACTTGGAACCTTGCGCTTGTCAGGCAGGCACTTAGGCCTCTGAGCTATATATCCCAAGCCCCTGGTCTTACATTTTTGACTGTCTGGAATCATCAGGGATCAGGGCAGAGCAGTAATATGATTTTTTTTATGTTTATCTTACACAGATATTAATCACTAAGTTATTTATGTATTTAGTACAGGATC
>PVKN010038970.1:0-10935 GCA_004027915.1 Capromys pilorides | reverse complement strand
TTTTTTTTAAATTTTATTTATTTATTTATTTGTTTGCTTGTTGTGTTTGTTTGTTTCTTTATTTATTCATTTTGTGGCTGGCTCAGCCCGCCCTGGTGGTGGCGCTGGCGCAGCATGTGGTGCCGGGGATCGAACTGCAGTCCCCGCAGTTGCCTGAGCCCTCCCAAGCAGGCGCTTTAGACCACTGAACCATCTCGCCGGCCCCTTTACTTCTTTATTTACAGCGACAGAACACATCGTCACTCTGCGTTTATTACTGGTGCGTCTTATTCAGCGAGCCTCAAAATGACAAAACACGGTAACTTCCTAGGTTAGAACCACAGAATCCGCTTCTGGCTGGGACGCGCACGTTGGGGCGTGTCTCGTGTGCGTAGCGTCACGA
The DNA here is from genome assembly GCA_004027915.1 of Capromys pilorides. NCBI lineage: Eukaryota > Metazoa > Chordata > Mammalia > Rodentia > Capromyidae > Capromys > Capromys pilorides. The sequence goes on along the minus strand of PVKN010038970.1, from coordinate 10,553 downwards.
GGAAGACTCCGCGGTGATGCGCACGTGCGGGCGGTCCTGTGTTTGTCCTAACTTGCCAAGACCAGGATGATTTTGCTAAGAAGGGCAGAGGTCTTAGGAGCTAAAGGGAAGAGCGGGAACTGGGGCGCAACTAACCCGTTCTGCACAGTGTCCTTATACTCTGTTCAGCTCCTCGTCAAACTCGTGAGGGGAGAGGAAGCCCCCGCGGTGGTGCGGGGAGCCGCGTGACGTGTGGGGAAGCACGTGTGATCACCAGTTGCTATTTTAGCCCTTGGGTTGATCTCCCCTTTTAGAAGCCAGTATGCTCACGGGGAATGACTGACTCCTAGAGCTTTCTTTTCTCTAAAACAAATAGTTAATAAACCGGAAGCTCAGCAGCAAAATCAAGTGCTGAACCAATCCAGAGGTTTAGGTCTTTGCCTATTTGATTTCACTTAAGCTGAAACTAAAGCACGGATTTGGACTTGTCCTGGGGCTGTAGACCTGGGTCTGCGTTGCTTGCAGGCTTGCGCTCCACGAGGGGAACAATCGCTTCTTCCTCCCAGCTCGAGGCTTTGTAGCCACCTGCTCTGCAAGTCAGCTTCACCGGTCCAACTCGCTTATGCATACAATAGCTGCACAGAGCGGGCACTGCATAGCTGACTCAGCTTCCCCAGTAACCATCATGGCTGCGTCTAACAGGTGTTACTCCAAAGATCGTGATGAACACTGTTTCGATGTGACCTCATTTACCGTTGCCTTCCTTTCTCAGGACAAGAGTGAGAAGGGGATCTGTGCCCTACCGCTATGCCCTCCCATGTTTAGGAAGCTGTGTTTGTATTTTGGAGTTGGTTAGAGTCCACAAATATCTTCCCAAAAGTGTTTCTGCAGACCTTACCCACACGTATTGCAGCGGTTTTTCGGATGCTCCGTCTCTCCCACCACACCTACTCGGTATTAGCAGCAGTGCGTGGACTTCTCCCCCTGATGAGGTAGGTGTTGGGCGGGCTGCTGCGCTCTCTTCTCTGGGTTGGATATTGCTTTATACACTAATGATGCATTTGTGGCCTCATTAAAATGATTTATTATAAACCAGTCTTCTTCTGTCAGCTTTTATTGCATCATGAACTCATAAGCCTGTGCATGTTTAGGATGTTTTATGCATTCTGCTCCATGGACATTCGTGGACATAGTTGTGTCTGTCAGACACGGTTTTGGTTATAGTTTACCTGTAATGTGCTTTAAAGATGGCTACTTATTTATTTATTTATTTATTATTTAATGCCTTGCTATAAATACACTTACATTACCAAAATTAAGTATCAAAAAGTCATGATCTTACCGGGACGCCCACACTGCTGTCTCAGTTCTCAAGACTGTCACCTCGGTGGTCTCTGTGCTGTGGGGTAACTCTGTCGGGATAAACAAGGACACCTTTGTCTCCTCTGTTTGCCATGACTGCGTTGCACGGAACCACTACAATTTCTTCTACAAATACAGTGTTACAATGCGATGCCAGTAGGTTCATTTCAGCTATAAAACTCTCCATTAAAAAAAGAAATCTAGCTTTATTCAAAATAAATTTCAGTAGATTTATTTAAAACAAGTATGTGATGGAGAATCGCAGCTTGAGAACCAATCATTGGCTTCAGCACAGGGGAAGCAGGAATGGCCGCCCTCCCCCAGGAGAGCAGCTATGGGCTCCTGCACCCTCTCTGCGGGGATCTGATGAGAGCTCTCCGAACCTCGAGGCTTCCAATGCTATTTCAGCGTGATCTTCAACGCCTTCGCAGTGGATTGGCCCTTGACCTTTCTGTTCCCATGGTGTTTTTCTCATCTAGCTTCGACATATGCAACAGAAAATGGTGCTCTTTGGATCCCCCTGAAACTTCCAATTATGTCAAGAGGCTGAACTTGATTTTTGATTGACTGATGAGGGCAGGAGCTCGTGGGGGAGGGGATGCCAATCAGCGTTCTCTGGGATGCTACATTGCTAGCTGTGATTGTGCTGATGCCCGAGGGGGACCAGCAGAAATGAAAACCTCATAGCACTATTCGTATATAGGCGGGCACAGAAACATCTAATTTGTATAGATATGAATATTTGATTATTTTATATGACTGCTGTTCCTGTATTGCTTCTCTTCCTTGCATAGTCACTTTAAAAATTCATATGGAAATTGTAAAATTATATGCAACACACTGCACCCTAAAGAGATAATATGAGAAAAAATCACTCCCACTCCATCTGAGCAACAGGAAGACGGTATTAGACCTGAGCAGTTGGCACAGCAAGGCTCTGATGGGGAACGGTGTCAGCTACCAATAGGGACAGTGGCAGCTGGAAGAGGGAGCCGGAGCAGGCCCGGGCGGGGACCGCAGCAGGAAGTCTTAAGAAGACAAAGAGGACAAGAAAGATGACCGCCAAGCTACCGCCGCTCGCATGCTTGAGCTCGAATGTCATCTTTAGATGAGCACCCTTGAATGAATGAAAAGAACACTTCGTAATGGAGACAGTGCATGGCATTTCAGGATTTGTGCAGATTTACATAGGAAGAGATTTGTGCAGCCTAGGAAAATGGAAGCTTCCAGTTAGGAATGTGGAATTTTGAAGGCATTACTCACACACAGAGCGTTCCTGTCGAAGCTCAAATCCTGGGCATAACTGTAAATGAAGCATCGTAAATGAAGCTCAGGTCAGAAGGGAGACTTAGTGTCATTGCTGGCAATGAGGAAATGAGATTTTTAAGAAATTTAGAAAAAATCAAACCATTTTCTTTAAGAAATTATTGTAGTCATGTAAAATTCCATTAGATTATAATAAGATTTTGGTTTTAATTCCTATATCTTAGCAATTAAAAATCTTTGCTCATTTATGGAATTCTCAAAGGAGGTATTAGACAAATACATGGCATTTTTAAAGCTAAATTTAAGTGTATTTAACTTCGCTATGAGTTTTTGTACTCAAACATCATCCTATCTGCTATTTGTTTTTCTATTTGTAGTTGAAGCTCCATTTGTCAGTTTCATGTGTACAGTTGCCCGTTGTGGGGTGCGCTGCGCTTTGCCAGCATGCATGTGGCACATATGACGACGTCCTGACCCCCAAGGCCTTCTTTGGAAACAGGGTCAGAGCAGATGTGATTAAGTTGAGAGGGGACCTGTGTCGCAATGTGACTGGGGTCCTAACCAAGGAAGATGAGGGGGGATGGGCGGGCACGCTGAGCAGGACGTGAGGGCCGAGAACAGGGCACCGCTTCCCCGGCCCAGGATGCCAGCTTGCGGCGGGCCACAGAGCTGGGAGGCGGGCCTGGGGGACAGCGGGGACTGTGCGCTTACATTTACATAGGAAGTTATTGCAGGACGAGATGCGATGCCCTAGCGCGCACTCCAAGCAGCCCCTCGCTCCCAGGGCTCGTGTCTCCCATGCCTGTATTTCCTGAAGCACTTTTGGACATGTTTTCTTTCTTTCTTTCTTTCTTTCTTTCTTTCTTTCTTTCTTTCTTTCTTTTTTTCTTTCTTTCTTTCATAGATGACAGGGTCTCGCTATGCAGTTCAGACTGGCCTTGAGCTCACTTTTGTAGCCCAGGCTGGTCTTGAACTCACACCAAACCTCCTGACTCAGCCTTCCAAGTGCTAGGATTACAGGCGAGCACCACCACGCCCAGCTGGAAGTCTTCTTTCTTAAGTGTCTTCACAAGGTGGGACGCAAAGTCCTGAATGCTGCCACCGAGTGAGGCCAGCCGAAGGGAGAGTCGCCAGAACACAGCGATGTGTCCGCAGCCACAGTAGTCACCGGCTCTGGTGCCATGGGACTCGTGACTCTTCCTGAGTGCCAGAGTGACCTGGCAAAGGACACTGAATCAATTCAGGACCCTGAGGCAGCCATAGCACAACAAGTAAGCTCATGAGAGGGATGCAGAGCTGCTTCAAAAAGTGGCAAGAAAAGTGGAACAAATGTCTTCAAGGAGAGGGGATGCGCTTCCAGGGAGATGAATGGCGACATCTGTAATATGTTGTCTTTTCATTTTCACCCTCGCCATCTTTGTTGGTCAGATCTCTGTGATGGAATCAAAGCTGCAAGACCTTGCTGGGACTTCCTGCCCCCAGCACTGTGAGAGGACACATTTGTGTTGCGCAGGCAACTCAGGGTGTGTGTGTGTGTGTGTGTGTGCGCGCGACTGGTCAGTGTTACAGAGACGTCCCTTAGTCTAGTTTCTATCGCTATAACAGACTAGCTGGAAATTCACACCGAACAGAAACTTACTGAAATAATAATTTTGTAGGCCGAGAAGTCCAGAGAGCCGGGCTGCGTCCAGCTGGAGCTGTGCTGTCCCAGGGCAGAGGGGACGAGGCAGAGTGTGTGGGAAAAACTGGTCACTGCTATGACAGGAGCTGCAAGGCGGAGCTCTGCGGTGCTTTTGGAGAGAAAGGGAAACAAAGAAGGGAGGGAGGGAGGAGGGAGAAAGGGAAGGAAGAGGGAGGAGGGAGGGAGGGAGGTAGAGAGGAGGGAGGGAGGGAAGAGGGAGGCCATGAAGGAAGGATGGAAGGAAGGAAGGAAGTTGAGGCGTTTTGATAAATAGCCAAATTTGACTGAGATCTTTTGAAAAGGAAAATTTAATGATGACATCCCCAAATATTTGAAAGTATTTTTAACTTTCTAATTTTTTAAAGAGAATAAAAAGTAATCATAACATTAGAAATGCTGGACGATTTCCTTGTGCAGGAGGACAGGCGTTCAGCTCCCGGAAGCACTTTTAGGTAAAGCTGCGTGCGTCCTGCGGACCTTGCTGGATCCGGCTTGCTCTGCTCAGACACGAAGACCCGGGTTTAAACTTTTGCTTTAGCTTTCCCAGTGTGCCGGATAAAGAAATGGCTCCGGCTGTGGAAGCGTTGGTAGAACAGAGCAGATGAGATGCCCAGGCAGTCGTATAGTCAATCGGCTTACACAGTCAGCAGCCCCGGGCTCCTCCGCAGGTCGCTGAGGGGCCGCCTGGGTGCCGCGTAGGTGTTGCGCAGGCCTCCGGGGCGCTGAGGAGCGGAGGTTGCCTTCCTGGAGACTCGGGCATTATGGACACACGGCGGATGTGGTCTACCATGGGCGGGGCGCGGCTCCGAGAAGAGGAGGTCGTCGAAGTGAACCTCTCTATAACTGTATTTCTTAGAAATAGATTTTCAGTATTTTTAAAGCTAAGAACAAGGAGGACAGCACAAATAAAAAGAATATGGAGGCATTATTGTGTCTAAACTAGGATGTGCCGCCCTCCCTCATGGTGGACGATCTCAAGAGTCCACGGGAGAGAGTCCACGGGAGAGAGTCCAGCGGAGTCACACACAGAAAACAAGGGCTAGGCTCCCTTTTGGTGTAATTTTATTTTATTTTATTTTATTTTTTTTAAATTTTATTTTAAAGAGTAAAAACAGCAGAAACAAATATAGAAAAACAGTAACAAGCAAGAGTACATATAGTACAGAATCTCAAAACAAGAACAAAAATTTAACAATGGTTGTATTACATATCTTCATCATCAAATCTATATTATAATTTTTTTTTTTTTTTCAGAACTGGGGATTGAACTCAGGCCCTTGTGCTTGCCAGGCAAGCGCTTATTCTACTGAGCTATCTCCCCAGCCCCCCTTTTGGTGTAATTTTAAAGCTGAGAATAAGAAGTATGGTGTTGAGTGAATACTGTATTTCCTTTGTTCCTCTTTATGGAATTCTCTTTATTTTTTTACTTTTATTGGTTTTATTTTTGCAGGACCAGGGTTTGAGCTCATGGCCTTGCACTTGCGAGGCAGGCACTTGTGCCACAGAGCTATCTCTCCGGCCCCTAATTGTCCAAACACCTAACACTGAATTTGGAAGAGCTTCTTCGATTTTCTGGAATGCCTTTTTTTTTTTTTTTTTTTTTTTTTTCAGTCAAGTGGACTGGACCCTTGTCTTGCTGATATGGGCCTCATGAGGTTAGGCCATGATGGTTCCTTTTTGTCAGACTGAGGCTGAAACTCAGCCTCATCTTACGCAGGTTGGGGCCACCGGTACGACTGCCCTGCTCGAGTCTCACCCCATGGGAAGCTCTTTGAGGGGTGAAGCTGTCCCCTTCTGGGTTGACCCCTTCTTCCTAAATCCCCTGAGAGACCTCCCTGAGGTGCTTTGTGAGAAGCTCTGCTTTGTGTGTTTTCAGATACAGGTCCGTGGAGGTTTGCTTGGTGGGTCACTGTAGATCTCTTTGTTAGGAGGTGACGCGCTGGGAGCATCCTTCTGTAGTACTGAGAACCTCTAAGGATTAGGGTCTATGTTTTCAATCTCTAAGATGCTTGCTGAGGCCTCTGTCATTGTGAGCTGGTGGCAGGGTCCCCTGTTTCATCTTCTGCACTTGCCTGTTTCCTTTACCCTGCCCATCCAGGCATTTCTGTCCCAACAGCTCCCAAGTTCCAACAGTTTCTCCCTAGTCAGTTGCTAAGGACCTCTCTCCCGGAGCTCCTCAGGGTCCTCCTGCATCCCCAGGTCAGAGACATTTGTCATCTCAACTCCAAACTTGTTGATCTTTACAACCTCGTCATGCTTGGGAAATCCTTTGAAGTCATGAGCCATTGAATGTCTTCCCCAGAAATCTGTATTCATTCTGGAAAATGGTCCCAAACTCAAGCGGGGTCCCCCACTCTGCCATGCCTCCCCGCTACATCGGTGTTTCCTCAGTGTCTTCCTCACTAAATTCCAATGCTAGTCCTGCTACAGGTGTTTTCTAGGTTCCAGGCCTAAAAGCAGCCCTAACTTCTTGACCCATTCATTAGCTGGAAGGCACGAAGTTTAAAAGGAGAGCCACTTTCAAATTTATAGGAAGACCATCAACAAAGGGAAGGTGGGGAAGGGCGTTTTCATCAACGAGAAAAACCAGAAGGCCATGTTGCTATCAAGCTGTGCTTTGTCTTTTCATCAGCACAGCAATAGAGGCGCGCATCCCGGAAGCGGAGCTGGTTCCCACGACTGTAACCACAGCAAGCTGGAAGTGGGCAACCGTGGACCCATGAGGCCCTGGTCTACCATTTGCAGCTTATAGAACTGCCCCCACACACAAGGTGCCACTGCTCTTAAAAGCCTCGACTGTTGGTGTTCTCTTGGCTTCCTTCTCTTTGGAAGTCACCCGGCAAATCTGTTTCTAGAATAGCAAAATTTTATCCAAGCGGATTTATACTGATAACATTTCCTCCATAATCTGTTTATGTAAAGTTCCCCAAAATGTTTTAGTTGTCTTCATGTCAACATATAATATAGAACATAACTCTATATTCCAATTTTTATTTATTTATTTTTTTGGTGGTACCAGGGATCAAATTCAGGACCTTGCACTTGCCAGGCAAGCACTTATTCCACTGAGCTATCTCCCCAGCCACTTGTTTTCCAGTTTTTAATGTATTTGATATTATAGGTCGTGCATGGATATTTTCAGTTTTAATATTCAGGACTTTATTTTTGTGCATATCAATGTTTATCAAATGTCAGGTTTTCATTTACCTTTGTGATGTACATTTTATGTCTACATGAACATATAGAGATCAGTTAGTAAGCTGACTTAGTATTTGAAAATTAACCGAATACCAGCACCTGTGGCATGTTGGTAAGCCAAAGCTCACAAGGGGAATTGTAAGTGGGGAGAGTTTTGTCCGTCCTGACTTTGGATTCTGTGCAGAAGTCTCTTCCCGTGACCTCAGGATGTCTTCTGTGAACAGACAGCTCTGCGTCTCCTGCACACTAATAATTCAGTGTATGCAGCGTGAAAACCGAATAAGCCCGGCTGTGTCTGCTTGATTGGCTTGGGAGAAGACCAGAGAAGGGACGGAGTGTGTTTCAGGTCGATCTGTGCAGAACGTAGTGGCTTGGTCCCTGTCCTTGGGTGTCACGTAGGTCCCTGGCCCCTTCCTCTGTCCCCGTTCTCTTGCTCAAGTCCCTGAGTGCCATGGGGTGAGCGGCTTTGGTCTGCCATGTCCTTCCTTCGTGAGGGTTCTGTGTTCGAGCCATCAGACTATGGACTGAATCCCCTTAAGATGAGAGACAAACGAAATGTTTTTCTCTCTCACTTGCTGGGCACTGGGTCTAGCAACGGGAAAGCTGACTGACACACGCACGTGCTGACCTCGGCAGGTCATCCTCCAAGGGAAACAAGATCATTCATGGTCACTCATATTGGTGCTAGTCGCCAAACTGCCACTGCTTTGCTGTAAGTTGGATTACCGCCTTTTCTTTCCAGTTCTGTATGTTTTTAAAAATGTATTTAATACAGGGTCTACAGGACCTCACTACGAAGATTGGACTCAGTGATCCTCCTGGTTTTTAGCTTCCCAAGCACTGGGATTACAGGCTTGCGCCACCACGCCCAGTCTCAATCCACATCTCAGGGGAGCCCCGAGGGCGGGGCCAGCACCGAAGGCCAGGAATCCAGGAATTGAACCCTAGGCCTCTGCGTCTGCCTAAGCAAGCACTTTAATCGGGCGAGCTATCTGACCAGTCCTTCTTTCCAGTTTGACTGTTAACTATGTTGGGGCCATATTAAAAATGAAAGAGAGCCTTGGTTATTTTAAGTACAAAAAGAAACAATGTATGTGATGAGATGAGAGCAGATGAGACAGAGGAAGTGCAGAGGACAGAGGGGTTTCGTGGTGGCGCAGAGCAGAAGTGAGAAGCTTGGGGACAGATGGAGGAAGTGACAGGCGGGACACGGACAGCAGCTATGAGTAGCTTAGCGCATGTCAAGATACTTTGCCACTCTCAGCGCTTTCAGTAAGTGTCGCCTCCTGCACTTCTTCATTCAGGAGCTGCACATGGGACAGACTTTGCTTCTCTGGCTTAGGTGAGGGAAAGTGAAATGCAGGGAAAATTATTTGTGGTTGCTTACAAAATCATTTTGCTCCCAGAAATGTTTTTATTTTTTATTTTATTTTATTTATTTATTTATTTATTTATTTATTTATTTATTTATTTTTTGCCTTTTCAAGACAGGGTCTTGCTATGCAGTTCAGGCTGTCCTTGAGCTCACTTTTGTAGCCCAGGCTGGTCTCCAACTCGCACTGATCCCCCTGCCACAGCCTCCCAATTGCCGGTATCATAGACATGTGCCACCAACCCTGGCTTCCCAGAAATGTTCTTAATTAAGATGTGCCCATATCCCCTAAAAGTCTCTGAATTTGAAACAAACATTTACAAAATTTCCTCTAATGAACTTTATGACGTGTTACACATCCCTGTAATGCTGCATCGCTATGCTATTGAATTGTCCAGATGCACTTAAACCCTAGTTGATAGCAACTTTGATTTAATAGATGCGTTGATAGCTGGAGGACACAAATTATTTCAATGAAAGTAATAAAAGCAAAATACTAAGGGCTGGCCAGATAGCTCAGTGGACTAAAGTGCCTGCTTAGTCAGATGTGGGGACCGGGGTTCAATCCCCAGATGCTGTGCTGGCCCTGTCCCCAGGGCACACTGAGACAGCAAGTGAGACTGGGTATGTTGGCACGCACCTGTAATGCCAGCATCTGGGAGGCTGAAAACAGGATTATTAAGAGTCTGTTTGGTGTGGTAAGATCCTGTAGATCCTGCACTAAATACATTTTTAAAAAATGTAGAGAAAATACTAGTTAGCAAAAACTGGGTGCCAGCAAGTAAATGTAACTTTTTAATTCCCTACCATTTAAATTAATTTCAATGCCTGAAATGCACATGATTTCTTTCTTCCTTCCTTCCTTTCTTCCTTCCTTTCTTCTTTCTTTCTGTCTGTCTGTCTGTCTGTCTGTCTGTCTGTCTGTCTGTCTGTCTGTCTTTCTTTCAGAGAAAGGTCTACAGCATATTCAGGGTCTCACTACTATATTAGACTCACAGTGATCCACCTGTTTATACCCTCCCAAGAGCTGGGGATCAGACCCTGGCCCCTATGCCTGCTTGTGGACCCTGGAGTCCACTGAGCTATTTGGCCGGCCGCACATGATATACTTCTTTGACTCTTAGAGATGCCTTATTTAGCTATATTATTTGCATTGTAGATAAAAACAAAATCTTTTTTTAATCAAAATCTCTTTAGATATTTAAATATGTCATAAACAGTTAAAATCCTTTTTTTCAATTAAAATTGGTTAGCCTCCTATGCAATTGGTACCAACCTGTTTTGAGGCTCGGCTCTTACTTGGCACGTAGACAGGTATTTCCACGTCTGTCCTCACCTCTGAGGTCCCTGGCTGCTCTCAGCCTGGCCACAGTTGCTTCCCCACAGTGAGGGACACTGCTTAGTCCTTGGTTCAGAAGTGTCGCCTCTCCAAGGATGCCCCTGGGGTCTGATGAAGGGCAAGCCTCGTTGTCATGTAGGAGGAAAGCTCAGCAGCCACTTATAAATGGAGGCGTGATGTCGGCTTCCTCGCTGCTCACTTTTTAACCTTTCAAATTTAAAACAACAGGTGGCTTTCACAGGCGACACTGGGCTGTCAGTGAGGTAGAGCCTAAAGGGGTCCAAGCTGAGAAGCCCTCTTTAAAAACTGGGGTATTTTTGCGTGGCTCTGAGCTTTCCCCTGAGATTTACCTGACT
>PVKN010038969.1:0-10948 GCA_004027915.1 Capromys pilorides | reverse complement strand
TTATTTATTTATTTATTTATTTATTTATTTATTTTTTGCGGGACTGGGGTTCAAACTCATGACCTTGAATTTGCCAGTCAGGCACTTATGCAATGGAGCTATCTGCCCAGCCCTCACCCATTATTATTTATAAAAAATTGAAACTGTTTATACTTATTTGAAGCAAAAAAAAAAAAAAACACTATATAAATGCATGGAGTAATGTCTGGGCTATGGTGAGCTTTGTTTCACATAAATACAATATAATCCAGACAGCAGAAAGAGCTGACATTGTACTGCATAGCACGTGGTTTCATTGCTCTGACAACGTCAACAAAATGGACAAGAGAAATGAGAAATTGCTAGTATGTATAAGTGCAAGGGAAAATGCAGATTGTAAAAAGGTTTAAATGTGAGAACAGTTTAATAAAATTCCTTTGGCTGCCTGATATCCTAGAACTCTGGGAGACTGAGGCAGCAGGTCTGTGAGTTCAAGACTGACCAAGCACACTTACTGACCCAGCAATATTGTGTCAACAACAGAAATAAAGAAAAGCAAAACCCAAGGTTCAGTCTCCAGTGTGGAGGAAAAGTAATTGCTCAAGTAATTTAGCTTTGTTTTTTGTTGATTTTTTAAGATAATTAACATTAATAGACTTTATCCTTAGAGCAATTTTGGGTTTTGCAGAATATTGGCGGGGCCAGATATACAGGGCCCTATCCTCATCCTCACCATTTTCCCTGTGTATTTTCCCTAATTTAGTGTGATACATTTAAAGCAGTTCATAAATCATTATTGCTAATTGAAATCCATGTTTGTGCTATGATTTATTCTTTTTATTAAATGGTTCTGTGGTATTTGTGAAATGCATAAGGTCACTTACAGAAATGCAAATTTCCAACACTTAGCGATCAGTGACAATACAGAATATCTTATCCAAGATAAACAAAACAAAACAAAAAAATAACTTTGGTTGCCTCTAACTTTTGACTAAAGAAATAGAAATAGATCCAATGGGCCTATTCAAGGTCAGAAGATAGTATTTTGCTTTCTTTTTTTCTTTCTTTCTTTCTTTCTTTCTTTCTTTCTTTCTTTCTTTCTTTTTTTTTTTTGTGGCTGGCTCAGCCCACCCTGGGGACAAGGCTGGCACAGCATGTGGTTGAACCATGGTCCCTGAGCTCTTGCCTAAACAGGAACTTTTAACTGCTGAGCTATCTCACAGGCCCTCAAGAGAACATTTTGCACAAGTGGGAATACTGCTATTCTATGAAAGATGACAGAGAAGGATGACATATGACATGAAAGGTGACAGGAAGGGATACTAGCTTTCAATTTGGCACAAAGAGGAATGGATTAAATGTCAAGTTCAGGATGTTTGAAGATCTTCTACGACTGGAGCAAAATTATATTATTTTAGACATTAGTGTTAAGAAAAAATGCAATGTGGGTAAGTTTCCTGAAGTTTCAATGAAAGAACCCATGGGGCCGGTGAGATGGTTCAGTGTCTAAAGCACCCACTTAGGCAACCTTCGGTAACCACAGGGACCACAGTTCAACTCCCAGCACCACATACTGTGCCAGCTGCACCCCCAGAGCAGGCTGAGCTGGCCATAACATAAATAAATAAAGTTTTTTAAAAAAGAAAGAACCCTGAAATGCTGAAATAAAAGTGTTTATTCATGTATGATTTTCACATGACGTTATAACTCAGGTATGTACAAAATGGGAAACAAACAATAGATAAGGAAACTGCAATGAAACTACCTACTACAACTCTGAGGGACCTCCTGGGGTTGTTTGTGCTTTATATCCATGCAGACCTGGATTAAGCAGGGGCAGATATTCTGGTCTTCCAATGGAGGGCAGGGTATGCCAGAGGGGTTCCAGTGGAACATAAGTTAAAGCTGTTGCCCTATACCAGAAGGATGGAAATGAAAATAGCAATAGTTCCTTTCTTACACTATTTGATGGACCTTGACTGCAAAGAAGAGAAAAGGAAACTATAATCTCATAGAACAAGGAGGCACAGGGGTGACATTTGAGTGATTCTCTTGTTGGGCTTTCGGTGCTTCCTTATCTGAGTAGACAACTCATTAACACTTATACCAAAAGGAGTGAGGTATCCAAGAGTTCATACTCTTCATGATTAAAAGTCAGGGCTGTACCTATAGGGGCTGTGGTGCTCCAGCTGGACGAGAACCATCCCAAGCAGGCAATGGGGAAGAGAGACAGTGAGTGGCAGTGGGGCTCCTTATGCTAGCCTGGATGGTGAGGTTATACGTTGAATGCTCAACAGTCATTTGGTAAGTTTCCCCTTAGCTAAAATTGTCCCAAAAGCTTAGGCAAGACCTTCTCAGGAACTGCATATAGACAGAAATCTAACCTAGAAAAAACATAAACCTAGGACTGCAGTGGTAACTAACATATCTTTCAGATTACTATTTGGAAGCAAAGAGCCTATTGCATAAACCTCTAGACTGCTTCAGTGTTGCATTTCGTGCTGTTGGGTTTCAGAAAGCTCCGTGGCAGAAGGGAGCTCATTTGCTAAAGGACATGTTCCTTTATTCAGGCCATCAGCATTTAATTATTAATTATTATGGGGATATAAAAGTCCATCCTAGAAACTCTAAAACATTACCCCAAGTCAGACTTCTTCTTAAAGTTCACTGCCTTTAGACTTTCACCAAATATTCCTGGAAGTACATTATTTTGTCTGTTCTCTTTCAAAAATGTCAGTTAAAAAAAATCAAATAACCAAGTATGTGAAAACTTCCAGAGTAATGTCTGTGTCAGTCTTCTTACTGACACAATCATACAACTTAACAAATAAATAAGCCACAAAAATTTAAGAAAGAAATTGTAATTTGAAATCATATGAAAGCAATTATTCAGTAAATATGAACAGACATTCTAAATCAACCTGGGTAGGTGTTGAACATAGTTAAAAACTATTTGTTTGTTTGTAGTAATGAAAATTTGGCAAGGGACCTTTTTGTTTGGTTTGGGTTTTTGAGACAGGGTATCATATTGTTATGTGTTCAGACTGGATTTTAATTCATTATTTAGCCTGGAATGGCCTCCGCCCTGCCATGATCCTCCTGACTCAGCTACCTAAGTGCTGGAGTTCCAGGCATCTGCCACCATTCCCAGCCAAGCCCAGGATGTTTGCACTGAGCTACGTCCCCAACCCATTTCTTTTTCTTTTCTTTTTGAGAAAGGATCTCACTCAATGACTATTTTTATCATTACAAAAAATAAGAATATGAAGACCTGCATGTAATACTTAGCTTGATTTAGACATTTGTTGTGGGATGGGACGTATGCATTGACAGTCACAGGGATTATAAATTCAAAGCTTCAGTAATGAATTGAAGAGACAGAGTTTAAATAAAGGTTTATTTGAAGAAGGATGGAAAAAAGAAGAGGAGTGCTCTGGGAGAGTGGGAAGCACAGAAACTCCCTGGCTTTTTTTGTTTAGGGCTCATGATTTTCCCATGTCTCATGTGGGCTCGTGGAAGTTGGTACCATCTGATCGGCTCTGATTGCCCTTTACACTCACCATGATCACTTCTGTCTGCATTCTTTCTGGCTTTGGAATTCTTTAATCACTTTATAATGGGTGAGTGGGGTGGGGGCTTGCAGAAAGGTAGTTTAGCGATTTGCATCTGGTAGAATAGCATAGTGATGCTAAAGGGGAAAGGTGCATACAAGTGTATATGTGTAGATGTGTTTGTGTTTCACAAATTAAGTCAGAGTCTTTATGTGGCTGTCCCTTATCTCAGTCCCATTTTCACAGAGGTGGGTTGGGGGATTGTTTCCATGGTCTTTTTTTTGCAGGACCGGGGCTTGAACTCATGACCTTGCACTTGCCAGGCAGGCACTTGTGCCACAGAGCTATCCCCCAAGCCCCTTCATGGTCTTTTAAATGTCTGGCTTCCTTGTTGCTTTTTTCACTCTTTCTGATAAACTCTACAGTAAATTGTGCTATCCGGCACCTTTCTGCCTGGTAGAAACTGCTTTTGCTAAGATTCACTTTTTTATTAATAATTTAGGGAAGTGTCTACAGGGTGTTCAGGGTCTCATTACTAAATTGGACTCCTGGTGATCTGCCTGTTTACAGCTTCCCAAGAGCTGCAATTACAGGTGTGTGCCACCACACCTAGTCCAATTGTTGTCTCAGTGTGCCCTGGGGTGGAGCTGGCATGACAGGCCTGGGGATTAAATCCTTGGCCTCTGCATCTTCTTCCAGGTGCTTTAATCTGTGGCCTTTCACTATTAGATTTTAATAAAGCCAATATTTCCCCTGTATATAAGCCACCTTTCCCTATACATGTGAGGACGTATGTATGCATCAAAACATACTCCATAACAAATGTATTTTCACTTTTTAATAAAGTGCTTTTACATTTATGTTGTTGTCTAAAAGATCATCAATAGCTGTCTAAAGATGCACAAATATTGAAAAGGGGCCAGGACATAGCCTGGTAAGAGCAAGGTCTTGAAATATATATATATATATATTCCCTTATCTCAGAGAGAAGAAATTAAAGTTTAATTGTAGAATTTTGTCTTTTTTTTGACAGGGTCTCGCTATGCCATTTGGGCTAGCCTTGTGCTCACTTTTGTAGTCCCTAGGCCTGTCTTGAATTTTCAATGACCTCCTGTGTCAACCTCCTGAGTGCTGGAATTACAGGTGTGTGCCACCACATGTGGTTCCAGACACAGTGTTCTGTGTTGTTTTGCATCACTCTTTCTTTTCTTTTTCTTTTATAATGGTGAGAGTTAAAGCTGGTCTTTTTGCTGTTGTGCATTCACTAGTCCCTTTTGATTCTTTATTTTGAAGACATTTTTTACCGATGTGCTAGGTTGCCAAGTTTTTATTTATTTATTTGTACTTTAGGGAAGGGTCTACAGGGTGTTTAGGGTCTCACTACTAGATCAGACTCCTAGTGATCCACCTGTTTACGGCCTCCTTCCGAGAGCTGGGATTACAGGTGCTCACCACCACGCCCAGTCTCAATTGCCATCTCAGTGCCCCCCCCACCCCCCCAGGGCTGGCACGGCAGGCCTGGGGATCGAACCCTGGGTCCCTGCTTACAGGCACTTTAATCCACTGAGATTTTTGACCGGTCCTAACCCAGTTCATATTTAAACATGTGTCTTCAGCTCAGAGTGTTCAGGCACCACCTACATTGTCAAACTCAGTACATGATGAAAACTTGCTGATACCCACTGAAGCCAACACCTTCTTCAAATATTTGTTGATTTCACATTTATGGAAGAGGCGGACTTCATTCCTTAATCACTCAATACAAGCAGAAGTGTTGTTAGGCGACTTTGCTAATTCGTTTTTATCTCTTAAAGTGGGAACTTCATTTCTCACAATCAAATGTTTTTGTGTATTTGTTCATTTTGATGTGACTGGCAATAATTTTATGTGGTACACAAAACTAGATTATCAGTAGTAGGGAAGGTAAAACAAAGGAGCGGTCCAACAAAGGAAGCAAAGATCAATAAAATACAATTTATTCATAAATTTGATGTTAATAAATAAAAATAAATTAGAATATTTGCAAGCATTTAAGACCAATGAACAACATCTATACAAAAGAAGCATGCATGATTCTTGAAAATATAGTACTTGATAATAGAGTAAATTTCATCGAATTATCAGTGCATCCCCTTTTAAAGATTTAAAACAAGAAAATACACATAGAACTAACTTAATCAATAGGACAATAAGGATGACAAATGTGAACTATAATAGTCTTGAAGTAGGGTTACATACTCTAAGAGGTGGTCCTAGTTTGTTATTTGGTTGGATATTATGTTGTGAGATTTTGTTTTACTTTCTGTATTGAAGTCATGAATGAGGTAAATATTTATAGCCATGCATTTGAATATCTGTAATATGTTATTAATTCCATATAAAAACTTGTTTATGTGGAAGGCCCCCAGCAAAAGATGATCACTAAGAACAAAGAAACAGACACCATTAAAAGGAATCATACCTCTAAACTCGAATAGCGTAACAATCTGTTGCCATTTAGAAGGACACAGTCTTAGCATGAGGACTTTAGAACATCAGGGCTTTTTTAAAACTATATTTGGTACTAGGTCTCACTACTCACCTTGGACTCATAGTGATCCTCTTGTTGTCAGCCTTCCCAGAGCTGGAATTACAGGCTTTTGCCACCATACCTGATCTTGGTGGCCAATTTAGCATGCCTGGGGTTGAGGGGACAGGGTCTGTGGGGCATGCATTGCCAGAGATCAAACCCTGCTCCCTGCATTTGCCTAAGCAGGTGCTTAATCCACTGAATTATCTCACCAGCTTGAGAATATCAGGTTTTTATAGGATAGCAAAATAATTAATGTTGACAGGGAATTATTGGAAGCAATGAAATTATTTTCAGTGTACTAAGAATAGTAAATCAAAGAAAGAAGGATCTTGAGAAGATACCTTAAAGGCAAGAAAAACTTCTTGGATTTGATATGAGAAACGGTTTGGACATAACCCCAAAGCACAGGTAACCAAAGTTAAAAATGATATTATATCAGATGTAACTTCTGTAAAACGTGGAGAAAAAGTAATAGAGTGGAGGGAGTAGTAGGAAATGGGAAAAAATATTTGTGACCATTTATTTATTTATTCATTTATTTACTTTTGCAGTGTTGAATTCAGCGCCTTCTGTTTGTGTGTATGTGTGCACACATGTACTTTTTTACTTTTAAAATAATGTCTTAGTAAGTTACTGAATTGCCCTGGCTTGGCTGGAACTTGCCAATCTGCTGTTGCAGTTGAATGGGTCAGCAGTAGACCAGATTCTCACATACAGTGATGAAAGAATTGCCAGGTGCACACCCAGTAGCAGTTAGTAAGTAGAAACATTTGTTGAAGACCACAGGAAAGGTAGGAGTCATAATAAAAAGGCTAAGGAGGAAAGAGAGTTGATAACAAAGGTTTTCACAATTTCAAGTCTTTCACTGATTCCCATTCAATCTCGCTTGGTGCCAGTGCTCTGCCACCTAAGGCTCTCAGACGTTTGTTATGTCATTTTCATTTCCCTTAGAATAATGGATGCAGGAATAACCAGTGAGTGCTATTTAAGGTTAGAGGGAAAGGAAAGAGTGAGTCACTCAGCTCTTTTATCTCTAAGGGCACTATTCTCCCCGGAGCATCCTAGTTCCCAAAAATCTTTGAGGGGAAATGAGGGAGTAAGTTGCATCTTCCATAGCTAATTCTCGCTGATTAGGGGCATCGGTACTACCTAAGCAGAGAGAAAGGAAGTCTCACTCTGACTAATCTATGAGTTCAAGGGAGCTGAGTTGTTCTTGTACAGATTTCTTGATGAACTGTGGAGATGGAAGTGTGTTCTGATCTGGAATTCTGGCCATTACCCTATAGTTTAACTGTTGTCAAACAAGAAGAAACCAACTAGACTAAAAGATAAAGTATGTAAAATTGGATGGTAAGACCACGAGAAACGTTAATAATGGTCAAGTGTAAGATCATAAGCAAGACCCCCAGTTCCAGATAGTTGGCCAAAACATCCTTGACTCAAATAACTGGTGGATCTTGGAAGCACAGTCAGCCAGTTCCCATGCCATGCCTTTTACTGTTTTAGGTCAATTGACAAAGAAAACACATTCTTGTTTTAAAGATAAACATAGGCCTTTTGTTTCAGTTGTTAAGAAATCTATCCACAGTTGTAAGGTCATCAGTGCTAGGAAGTCTATCTTTACTTGAAGGAAGGCTGTAGTCTAGCAAGTTCATCTACATGGTCGGTGAAATTCTAAGATGGCTATGAATGATAGGAAAAAATAGGATTAGCTTTAAAATTCTAAGTTAGTAGTCACTATTCTTTATCTCCACAAGCAGTTTATGAATAATCCAGGATGATTCCCCAGAAAAACATACCCAAAAGATGCCATGTTATTCCTTGGAACAAAGGATTTAACATAATAAAAAGACAATAGTAAGCCTACTTGCAAAATGTCCTTAGAAGAAACAGACCATTTCATTAATCCCATTCACCAGAGGGCTTTTTGGATTTTGTTGTTGTTTTTCTACAAAGAAACTTGAGGGCCAGCAAGATAGTTCATTAGACTGAGCTCCTGCCTAGGTAAGCACAGGGACTGGGGTTTGATCCCTGGCACCACATGCCTTGCTGGCCCTGCCACTGGGCGTGCTGAGCTGGACACCAAATCCTGGTGTGGTAGCACACACCTGTAATGCCAGCACTGGGGAAACTGAAAACAGGAGGATCACTATGAGCCCAATCTGTGTAATGAGACCCTGTACCAAATACATAAAAAGAATCTTGAGGTTGTCTAATGGTTCACAAGTATATGGAGTATCTATTTCCTCTTTTTTGTGTTCTGGTGTTTTAGGCAGCTTAGCATTTTCCCTGAAGAGGTAGATCCAGATATCTATTTTCTGTATATTAATGGCAAAACAAGGAGTTTGTAGAATTGTGAAACCTTGTATTAACTAATGTTCTGATGGCTTGAGACTATAGACTATACTATACAACCTACTCTCAGCAGAGATACTGGCTCTGCCCATCAGGCTGGTTTGGTTCCTAACAACTGAGATATGAGTTGCAGGGCTTTGATTATCAGAATGGCTCCAAGGAGAAAGGGAATATCTCTTCCACCTATTGTTTCAAGGCACTGCATTACCACCATGAAAGCAGCTTAGGAAAAGAAATCTTCCAAATGGCAGTTCCACATAGAGAAAAAAGTTGTATCTATAGCTCCTTCAAGGCCCACAAGATCTTCAGAGTGGGATGAAAGCTCATCCCAATATGAAACTAGAATGGAATAATCATGCCAGCATCCCAGAGGAAGGACACATACCAGGATCCCAGAGAAGTTCTCCTTGTTTACTCACTATAGTTAAAATTACCCAAAGTTCCTGTGAATGAGTTATGAGACACAGGAATAACAGGTAATGTCTTTGAAAGGTTTTGGTGTGAAACTTTTTCCAGTGGTTTTGAAGACATTCATTCCAGTGTGATGGCACATGCCTGTGATCTCAGCACTAGAGAGGCAGAGGCAGGAGGAGCATTGGGTGTTTCAGGTCAGCCTGGGATGCAAAGTGAGCTCAAGGTCAGCCTGAACTGCATGGCAAGACCTTGTCTCACAAGGAGCAACAACTAAAATAATGGAACACTCCGATCAATAAAATCCAGAGATTGGACAGGGATCAAAATAAGAGAAGAGGGTTAGGGAGATGGTCTAAGTGCCTGCCATACAGTCTCAGAAACTCTGGGGTACACCTGGCTGGCCCTGAAACTGAGAGAGTGGCACATGCCTACAATCCCAGCACTGGAGAGGCTGAGGCAGGAGGATCACTATGAGTCTGAACTGTGTACTGAGACACTGTACCAAATAAATAAATAGATACATTAGCATAATAGAAGAAAAATTCTGAAACTTGTGCAAAGGAGACACTCAAGGAGAGTCCATCACTGACAGGATGATGCTAAACAGAGATTCACACAAGTGCAAGACAAATTGCAAAGTACTGCACTAATAAAAGAAGCCATTGAGGCAGGCTAGGTCCATATCTCCTCATCCCTGCTCTGGGAAGCCATACTAAACCACTTGTCCATGACCAGTGGCCTTTCCCCTGCTCCACTCAGCTCACATCAACATTTTCTGAGGCTTGAATCACAGCTTCCCAGATAAATTTCCACACAGGGATCAGGCAATCAACAACAAGATATAACTGATCAAAAGTAGAAGACAAGCTCAACTGATGGGCAGAGGTGCTCCTGTTCTCTGCAACAGCAGAAGCCTTTTGCTCAGCAACCTAGTAATTTCCACTTGGTCAGATCACTGCTTATCCTTCTCCCTTCCTCAAGCATCTTGGTCACTTGCACAAATGAAATTAGAGTAACGCTGGAGTTATCCTTCTTTCCAATTGAATTCTCTGCCCACTGCTGCTAAGGGCTCCAAAGATCTCTGAGTTGCTCATGCATCTCATGACTGGTGAGATCCACAGACTGCAGTGGAATGTAGACCCCTTGCTCATCATGCACTGAGGTCTCCTGAGGTTTCACAATGTTCTCCTGGATGGCTCGCCAGATGTTAGTTAAATGGGCCAGTGACAGCTCAGGTTTTGTGTACGGAGAGGAAAAATCTGCCCAGCAGTCAGTAATATTTAGCTAAGTTTATTGAAGGTCATGACAAAGGTAAAAGCAGCAACAGGAAAAGGGGAGAGGGAAGAAGAGAGCTGCCAACTGAGGCTTTCAGAATTTAAAGACCAGAGACCTCTAGCTATAGAGGTTCCTAGTGAATTGTTTTTATGTTTTTGTTCTGTTTTTCTTTTCTTTTTTTTTGTGGAACCAGGTATTTGTGGAACTCAGGCCCTTGAGCTTGCTAGACAAGCTCTTATTCTACTGAGTTATCTCCCCAGCCTACCCTGCTGAATCATGCTTGAGCCATTGTTCTGCCATCTAGGGCATGCAGATCTCTTAGGCTTTTGTTATTTCATTTTGTACCTCTCTTAGAATAATAGAAACAGGACTTACCATTGGGTTCTGTTTAAGGTTTGATGAAGGGAAGTGAGTGACTCACTGAAATCCTTTGTTTTTAACCAGACTGCTGCTAGCTGAGTCTCCTGGAGTGGTGGGAACACCGAGTTGTGCCACAGACTTCTGCTCAACCCACATTTCTACAGATCTGTAACAGTTATCTACATTTCTGTGTCCTTCACACTACAATTCACAAATCCAAGACCTGAACATTCATGGAAAATGAATAAAAAAAAATGGAGCATATGCACAATTGAATGTTATTTATCCTTTTTTATTTTTTATTTTTATTACATTTAATAAATAACATTGAGACAGTTTCAACACATTAGTAGGACAGCCACAATGATTGATACAGTGCATATTGTTGTCTTCATAGTAGTTGTTCAGAGTACAAGATGCAGACATGATAACTTTTCTAAAC
>PVKN010038968.1:0-10965 GCA_004027915.1 Capromys pilorides | reverse complement strand
TATACCATGACCAAATGGGCTTCTCTCCAGGAATGCAGCGATGGCTCAACATATGAAAATCAATAAATGTAGCCCAGCGTGGTGGCTCAGGCCTGTAACCCCAGCACTTGGGAGACTGAGGCAGGAGGATCGATGTGAGTTCGAGACCAGCCTGGGTTACAAAAGTGAGCTCAAGGCCAGCCTGAACTGCATAGGGAGACCCTGTCTCAGGAAGACAAAAAAAAAAAAAAAAAAAAAAATCAATCAATGTGATGCACCATATCAGCAGAACAAAGGACAATCACATGATCATCTCTCAGTGGATATGGAAAAAAACATTTGATAAAGTCCAATCCTTTTCATGATAAATACCCTAAAGAGGGGACAGAAAGTTAGCTCCATGGCACAAGTACCTGCCTGGCAAGAGCAAGGTCATGAGTTCGAACCCCGGTCCTGGAAAAAAAAAAAAAAAAAAAAAAAATACCCTAAAGAAAATTGGGCCGGCAGGATTGCTCAGTGGTCTAAAGCGCTTGCTTTGGCAAGCTTAGGTAACAGCAGGGACCGCGGTTCGATCCCCGGCACCACATGCTGCGCCACCCCTGACCCCAGTGCAGGCTGAGCCAGCCATAACATAGATAAATAAATAAAATAAAGTTTAAAAAAAAATTTAAAAAAAAAAGGAGCCGGGCGTGGTGGCGCACGCCTGTAATCCCAGCACTCGGGAGGCTGAGGCAGGAGGATTGCTGTGAGTTCGAGACCAGCCTGGGCTACAAAAGTGAGCTTAAGGCCAGCCTGAAATGTGTAGCGAGACCCTGTCTCAAAAAGAAAAAAAAAAAAAAGAAAATTGGGATAGATGGTTTTTATCTGTCTCTCTCTCTCTCTCTTTTTTTTTTTTTATGTTGTGGCCGGCTCAGCCTGCCCTGGGGGTGGGGCTGGCGCAGCATGTGGTGCCAGGGATCAAGCCAAGGTCCCAGTGGTTGCCTAAGCTTGCCTAAGCAGGTGCTTTAGACCGCTGAGCTATCTCACCGGCCCAATGGTCTTTATCTCAACGTGACAAAAGCCATCTAATGACAAACACATAGGTAACACCATACTAAAAGGTAAAAACATGGAAGGCTGCCAGGCAGTGTGGCACGTGCCTGGAATCCCAGCACTTGGGAGGCTGAGGCAGAAGGATCATTGTGAGTTTAAGACAAGCCTTGGCTAAAAAGTGAGCTCAAGGCCAGAGTAACTGCATAGTGAGATCCTGTCTCAAGAAGACAAAGCAAAACAAAACAAAACCAAAGAAAAACCACACAAAAACCCAAAATGAAAACAAAGGGGCTGGGGAAATAGCTTAGTAGAACAGACACTTGCCTGGCAAACACAAGGTCCTGAGTTCAATACCTGGTACCTGCAAAAAATAATATAGCAAACACTGTTGCATTCCTAACATTTTTTTGGTGTGTGTATGTGCACCGTGCACCGGAATTGAACTGAGGACCTTGGGCTAGGCTTGTATCACTGAGCTAAATCTCTTGCCATTTTGGGTTTCGAAACTCTTCATCGTTTCTCATGTTTTATCTATTACTTTACCTTTATCGTTCTGTCGTTCTCTCAAGGACCTGGGTTCAGTCCCCGTTAGGTACCGCATGCTGTGCTGGTCCCAGGACTCCAGGCGCGCCATGGGGGCCCTGAAACTGGGCGTAGTATCGCCTGTAATCCCAGCACTAGGGGAGGTGGAGGCTGAGACAGGAGCACCCTGCGAATCTGACCTGTTTAGCCAGACCCAGTGTTAACAATAAAAAAGATATATCATAGCACGCGCAGATACAAATTCCCTATAACAAATGTGGACTGCCACATTAAAAACAAACAAACAAACAAAAAAAACCCCCAAAGAACTCCACGCATGCGCTTGGGGGGGGGGGCGGGGCGGCGACCAGAAGGGGCGGCGCCGCACCCGCATTGGTGCGCCTGCGCAGTGGGCAGTGCGGCGCCGCGCAAGTGTGCAGCCTGAGGCTCGCAGTTGGTCAGGGCGCAGGCGCAGAGAAGTCCTGGGCCCTGCAGCTGAGCGTGCGCTCCTCGCTCTCTCCCTGCTGGCTGGTGTGGGTATAGTTACAGTTTCATTGCGTCCCACACACCTGGGCAGGCTGTGAGGGTCCCCCGTT
This sequence comes from Capromys pilorides, assembly GCA_004027915.1. Classification (NCBI taxonomy): domain Eukaryota; kingdom Metazoa; phylum Chordata; class Mammalia; order Rodentia; family Capromyidae; genus Capromys; species Capromys pilorides. Next base: position 8,836 of record PVKN010038968.1, on the reverse strand, counting down.
CCTATACCAAGAGCTTACTATCCTGTTTCAGCCTCCTGACGATCAACTGAGGAATGGTTAACAGAAGACGTGGTGTTTTATACGGTGGAGTACTACTCAGCTATAAAGAAAAATAAACTCGAGGCTTTTATAGGCACATGGATGCAACCAGAGGCTATACTCATACATGAAATCAGACCCACATGTGTAAACATCGTGTGGTCCCCTTTAGGACCTCCTTTGTAAGTTCCTAACCATAGGTTTGTGCATGGTTTTAATTTTTTTTGGCCTTTTGGGGATTGAACTCAGGATTCTTGTGCTTGCCAGGCAGGCACTTACGTTCTGAGCTATCACTCCAGCCCCTGGCCGTTTTTAAAATTTAAAATTTTTATTTAATTTTGTCTTTTTGAGACAGAGTCTTGCTATGCAGTTCAGGCTGACCTTGAGCTCACCTTTGTAGCCCAGGCTCATCTTAAACTCACATCGATCCTCCTGCCTCAGCCTCCCAAGTGCTGGGATTACAGGCTTGCGCCACCATGCCCAGCTAAATTTTTTTTTTTTTTTTGAGGGACCAGGATTTAAACTCATGACCTTGCACTTGCCAGGCAGGCACTTGTGCCATGGAGCTGTCTCCCCAGCCCGTTAAAATTTTTTTTAATGGTCACGAAGGAAAATGTGTAGGGAAGCAGATGGTGTAGGGAGCTATCCCCGGAGACAGAGGCAGGAGGCCACTAGGAGTGCAGAGTTTCGGGGACGCTTGGAGAGGCTAGGAGCCAGGAGCCCGAGTATGGGGTCCAAGCAGGATGGGAGGGGGTGTTCCTGCGTTTGTGATCATCAAGGTCATAGGCTCAGTGGTGCAGGCCTGTTGTTCCAGCATGCAGGAGGCTGAGGCAGGAGGTTTGCCAGGAGTGTGAGTTGGGCTCCACAGTGAGTTCTAAACCAGCCTGCATAGTGACACCCTGTCTCAGAAAAGGAGGGACTGAGCCAGGTGAGGCCCAGGCCCGTCTTACCCGAGAGCTAGCTGAACTATGTGCAGGCTCTGGTTCCTGGTTTCCTGAGATAAGGGTGTGGGTGAGGTCCTGAGTTCAAATCCACGTACCACTGTAAATAGGTCCTGTTGGGAGTTGACCCTCCCTGCACCCTTAGCTCAATCTGGCCTCCGATTTGCAAGCATCCTCCTGCCTTTACCTCCTGAGTGCTGGGATGACAGGGGTGCATCATTGTACCCTACTGTCTAGGGAGCCGGCACTGGGTGGGCAGCAAGGGTTGGGGTTAATGTAGGGTGAGGGGGCCCAGGGACTGACACCTGCATCCAGCCAGGTCTGGGACCCAGGGCTCAGCTCGGCAAGGGATGCCAGTCTCCATGACTGGTCTCCCCACTTCCTGTGTTGAGAGGGGACCTGTAGCTTCTGAGCAGCGAAGCCCATGGGCTCACACTGTATAACCAGCCAGCCAGCTGGGTGCACCCCACATCCCAACCCCAGCATTTGGAAGGAGGTTGAGGCAGACAGAACCCTAGTTTGGCCTTGGCATGGGCAACTTGAGGCTCTGTCAGGAAGTCATGGTCACACAGGGGCAGGGGAGGAGCAGCGGTGTGGGGTGGGTTAGGCAGATTCGGGCATCGGACACAATCCCCTGGCACTGAAAGAAAAGGTTAACAGTGGGCAACAGACAAAGTTGGTAGGAAAGTGTGTTGGTTTATTAGCTTGTGAGAGGTCCCCTTGGGAACCTGTGCCTTTTATATCCCGCAGCCCTCAGATGCCTGGATGACAATAAACATGGTTTCAGGGTTGTCAGAAAAGCAGCAGCAGCTGGGCGTGGTGCTGTGCAGCGGTGATCCCAGCATTCAGGAAGCTGAGACGTGAGGATCCCCGAGAGTTCCATGAACCCCAGCTACACAGCCAGCCCTGTCTCAAAAGTTCTGGGCTCCAGGATAGGCTGCTCCGTGTGCCTCCTCGCTGCCATCTACAGAGTCCGTCCTCCCTGCTGACGTCCAGGGAATTGTGCGCTGTGGAGACTGCCCTGTATGGGCCCCGAGGCATCCATGGCCTCCTGTGGGGACTCCTGCATCCTCAGGCTACTGGGGCTGGGAGGGCAGGGGTCTGGCGCTCTGTGCGGCCCAGGAACGGAGTGCAGGGTGTACACATGGTTGTCGTCACAGCACATGACATGTATGACTCGGTGATTGCCAGGGTGCGGGTGCATGATGGACTGCATGGACTGCAAGGACTGACACGGGATCAGCTTGAAGCAGGGCAGTGCCTGGAGGCCCATGTTGATCAGGGCCTGGGTGTCGGAGTAGGGCAGTGGGTGCTCCTGGGCCCAGGGCTGGCTGGTGAGGGCCTGGGCCTCCACCCTGGCCTGCACTTCGGCCCTGACCAGGGCTTCGATCCTGGCCTGCACTTCGGCCCTGACCAGGGCTTCGATCCTGGCCTGTGCTTCCGCCCTAGCCAGGGCTTCGACCCTGGCCTGTGCTTCTGCCCTGGCCTGGGCTTCCCTAGCCTGGGCTTCCGCTCTGGCCTGCGCTTCTGCCCTGGCCTGGGCTTCCCTAACCTGGGCTTCAGCTCTGGCCTGGGCTTCCTTCCGGGCTTTGGCTTCTGCGTCTCCGACAATGCTGACCAGCGACATCCGTGGCGGTGGCAGTGGCACAAGCCGTGGCCGTGGTGATGGTGGTGGTGGTAGCATCGGCAGCAGCGGCAGTGGTGGTAGTGGCGGCAGCAGTGGCCTGTCTATCAGGGTGACTTGACTTGGTCTTCTCTCTTGACCTCTGTTCTCTGGTTCTTGAACCAATCCCAAGCTTAGAGAGGACAGCGGTGCTGACCAGGGGGTGACATTCTGATAGGCTATTGCTGCCTGGTGTGACGGTGCGTACCTGTCATCCAGGCACCTGGAAGGATGCTGGGGAAGTACGAGGCCATGATGGGCTGTATCACAGTACTCTGTCGCAGGAAAAAAAGAAAAAAAAGCTTTCATTCTGTTGACACTGAGTTCGAGGGATTGTGTAGCCCGCTCCCATGAAGGACATCTGAGAGAGGGTGGCCTCTCCAATCCCCTCTGTAGACTGCCCTAGACCGGGGGTCCCAGCTGACCTTGCTGTTCTGCTACACAGCCGCAGAGAACAGGCTTTCAGTTCTTTTGGGGGGGGGGCTTTTGGGACTGACTTCAGGGCCACCTGCTAAAGCCGAAGCTCCTGCTTGGCTCCTTTTTGTATTTTTTTTAATTTTTAACTATTTTTTATTTGTTTGTTTATATTATGGCCAGCTCAGACTGCCCTGGGGGTGGGGCTGGCTCAGCATGTGGTGCCTGGGATCGAACCATGGTCCCTTTAGTTGCCTAAGCTTGCCTAAACAGGCGCTTTAGACTGCTGAGCCATCTCACCGGCCCCTCAACTCCTTTCTTTGCTATGGTTGGCGATTAAACTGAAGACCTTGTGTGTGTTGGGTGAAGCTCTACTACTGAACCATGGGCACCCAGTCCAGTATGGGATTTTCTCTGAGGCGAGGTCTCTCACCCAAGCTGGCTTCAAATTCATGACCCAAGGGGCTGGGGAGATAGCTTCGTGGCACAAGTGCCTGCCTGGCAAGTACAAGGTTATGAGTTCGAACCCCAGTACCGCAAAAACAAACAAATTCATGACCTATCTTTCAGACTCAGCCTCCTGGTGTTGTTAGAATTACAAGCTTGGCTGGAATCACAGGGATTCTGCACCGGGCCATGGTGGGTTTTTGTTGTTGTTGTTTGTTTGTCTATGAGACAGTGTCAAGCTAGGTGACCCAAACTGGTCTCGAATTCCTAATGAGCCTCCTTCTTCAGCCTCCTAAATGCTGGGATTACAGGTGTGAGCCACCCCACCATCACCAGGCTAACTTTGCATTCAGATATAAAAACAAAACAGGTTCATGCGAGAAGCCATCTGCTCCTTCATAAGGGCCCCTAGGAACTCCCACAGTTTGTTTGTGTTTTTGACTGGCCATCGAACAAGGTATACAGGCTGTGCTGGTGCTTCCCGTGGAGTCTCTGTTGGCGTCTCTGCTCCCTGCCTGAAAGGGGGACAGGGACCCCAGACACTGCCTCAGCTCGAGCCTAACCTGGCTTTTGGTGGTCACTGTAGGGTTTTTTTTTTTTGCGGAAGCAGGAATGGAACTCAGGACCTTGTACTTGCCAGGCAGGCACTTGTGCCCCTGAGCTATCTCCCCGGTCCCCACTGTAGGTTTTCAAGACAGGTTCTCACTACACAGCCCTCAGGGTGGTCCTCCTGCCTCAGCCTCCGGCGCTGGGATTGCAGTGTGCACCTGCATGACTGGACGCATTTCTCTTCCTCTCCCGCCCCCCCTCCAGAGTTGGGCCTGGAGCCCAGGCCCTTGTGGGTACTCAGTTCATCACATATCACCTGTTCCTACTCTGATGCCAGGACACTGAAGAGCCCACTGCATGACATTTTAAGTAGGCTGTCCCATCAGGGTGAACACAGAGCCATAGAGAATGGTAGAGCAGCACACACCGGGCATCCCAGCACTTGGGAGGCAGAGGCAGGAGGACTGCCATGCATTCCAGCGAAAAAGGAAAGGAAAGGAAATGCGTCCAGTCATGCAGGTGCACACTGCCATCAATCCCACCGCTGGAGGCTCAGGCAGGAGGACCTCCCTGAGGGCTATGTAGTGAGAACCTGTCCCAAAAGCCTACAAGGACCACCAAAAGCCGGGTTAGGCTTGAGCTGAGGCAGTGTCTGGCCGTCCCTGTCCCCCTTCCAGACAGGGAGCACGGACGTCAACAGAGACTCCAGGGTTCAATCCCCAGTTCTGAAAAACAAAAAACTAGGGGGGATTAAAAAAAAAAAAAAAAAAAGGCCACCTCCCCCTGCCCCAAATTGCACAGAACATTTTCCGATATCGGACAGTGTGTAGGTGGCCATGACCCCGAAGTAAGGGGAACCAGTGGGAGCCGAGTGAAATAACTGGATTTGGTGTACTCTGAGGACTCACCACCCGTAATGGTAATGGGGCTGTCTCTCTCTTCCTCTCTGCCTGTGCCATCATCAGAATGTGCAAGCTCATCTGGAAAGCAAAACACAGAAAGTTTAAAAGTGGGGAGCATGACGGTGCTGGGCTCTAATCCCAGTGCAGCGCTCCGGGAGGCCAAGACAGGAGGATCTCGGGTTTGAGCCCAGCCTGGGCAACCTGGTGAAATCTGGGCTGAAAACGGAAAAGGCCAGGGCCTGGGCTCGGGGCAAACAGCCCCGAGCTGAATTCTGGAGGCTCCGGGTGGTGTGGGCCTAACCCCGAGTGCAGGTAGGAAGGATTTGCATCTCAGAGCAGATTGGCCACTTAGGGATGATGGAGGCTTCTCTGGGCCAGCCATCCTGAGTTAGAGACGGGGCGGAAGTGCAGGCACCCTGGGACCTAAAATACCCTGAGCACTATGGGCAGGGCGTGGGTTGTCCTGGAGAGGATCTGGTCCCGGGAGCGCGACTCGGGAGCGCGACTCGCCGATGAGGATAGTGCTGTGGCTCTCCACCTGGTCCTGCACCACGGGACAAGCCCCAGCTGAGCCCAGTCTTCTCCCCCTCTCTCAGCTGAACCCAGTTCCTTGTATTTTGAACTGGGGATAGAGTGGATCAAAGTCCTTCACACAGAGCTACACTGAGTCATTTTTAATTTTTACGAGAAAAGGGACTGGCTGGGCCGGCGAGATGGCTCTGAGGTCTAAAGCGCCTGCTTAGGCAACCTCAGAGAACACAGTTCGATCCCCAGCACCACATGCTGTGCCAGATCCACCCTCAGAACAGGCTGAGCAGGCCATAATAAAAAAAAAAAAAAAAAGGACTGCCTATGTCACTAAGTAGTACAGACTGGGCTGGAAACTTGGGATCCTTCTCCCTCTGTCTCCCATAGCGCTGCGATGACAGGCAGATTGTACCCCTGAGGCTGGCCCACTCCACTCCCGTGCGTGCCCCATCCCGGGCTTCCTTCCTCACGCCGTTACCTTCCGAAGAGATCTCCATGCTGGACCCGACTGTGTCCTGCACTCCGCTCCAGTGAGCTAAGGAGAGACGAAACCTTGGGGTCTTAAATACAACCGGACTCCCGTGGTACCCTTGCTCCACCTCCTCCACCAGCCAATCTGCCCCCAGGGATTGTTCCAGCCCTGGGTTGCTTCGATCAGATACAGGTGTTCCTCGTATCTAGGGCGATCTAGGGAGGGCTGTGTCCTGCTGGCTCTAGTGGAAGTGGGGGCGCCCCTGGCCAGCACCGTGCTGATGATGTCCTGCCCCTATGCATAAAGGTTTAACCTCACCAAACTCTTTATCTTTCCCTTTTCTGTGTTAGCAGAATTCAGGGATCCAACTCAGCACGTTGCAGCTGGTGGGCTCACCTGGATTTCTTTTTGAGAACTCTCTCTGCGGTTCAGGTTGGCCTTGAGCTCACTCATGGAGCCCAGGCTGGCCTCGAACTTGCAGCAATCCATGGGCTTCAGCCTCCTGAGTGCTGGGATGGTAGCTACCGTGTTCTAGTCCAGCCTGAATGCCACACCCACTGCTCTACAGCTGGGCAGGCTCAGCTAACGCAGAACTTTGCGTTTGTGGTAACAACACTATCACCAGGGTAAGCTGGGAGCACCTGGTCTGAGTTGGCGTTCTGTTTCTACTGCACGTGTGTGGCGTTCTTGCCAAGCAGAGCCTTAAGCGTGGCTCTTGGGAGTTGGGAGCTTCTGTGTCTACTGAGCTTAGTCCTCAGTCCTCTGTACTCAGTACTTAGTACTCAAAGCACAGTCCTCAACCTGGTCCCCTGGGGAGCTTGGGAAAACAGGGACTGGCACTTTTGCCTGGCATGTTGGTGCACACCTGTGATTCCGAGGCAAGAGGCTGAGGCAGGGGCCTCCGTAGAGAGAGACCTTGCCTCAAAAACCAAACAGATAGCAGCTGAAAGGGTGAAAGCTCAGCTTGCTCCAGGTCGACTGCGTCCGACTCTGGATTGCAAGAAGATGCTAGGGCGATGGAGTGTGCAGACGAGCCAGAGAAGCCTGGTCAGTGTGGGGAGCGCGTTGGTGACCCCAACGCCCGGGAAGCTGAGACCGGAGGCTGGGGAACAGCTCGACAAGAGAGCACTCGCCCGTCCCGCATGCAGCCTGGGCTCATTCTCAGCACAGCAGGAGCCAGGGCCCAAATGCCCTTGGCGGAGCCTGCAGACCCTCATGCCTCTGGTCTCCCCTGGTGAGCTGCAGTGCAAGCTTAGTACTGGGGTAGTGGCCATCAAGCACGAAGTCCTTGACCTTGGTCCTTGACCGGCTACAGGGGCCTGTGTGTCCCTGCTGTTGCCTATGCGCCCACATCAACTCTACCTGCCCCCTGGCATCATCCCGCACAGGGCTGCAGCAGAGCTCAGCTGGCCTGGGAGCCCGCAAGGATGGCCAGGGCAGGACAGAAGCCCCCAGGGTGCCTTTGTCTTCAGTTTGCAGCCCTAGGGGCTGGCCCAGGCTCTGCACAAGGTAGTAGAGCACTCTACCAGGGTTACAGACCAGCTTGGGTTTGTCTTGGTGGTTCTGTGGAGACAGTCTCGCCCGGTTGCCCAGGAAGCAGCCTATTAGGCCTCTTCTGCCCTGTGCCCTCTGCCCTGCTGCTGTGGGAGGTGCTGAAGGTTTACAGCCCCAGGGGATGGGAACTCCCTGCTAAAGGAGGAGGAGCCAGGCCACACCAGCTAGGGAGACCTTTCTTTTGGATTTTAGTATTGCGCAGCAGAGGTTCAAACTCAGGGCCTCACGCGTGCTGGACCACACTACCAGTGAGTCTCATCCCAGCCCTTCTTATCATTTTGACATGGGGTCTCCCTGAGTCGCTGAATTGCCCAGGCTGGACTTGAACTCCAGATCCTACAGCCTCAGCCTCCTGAGGAGCTGGGGTTACAGGTCGTGCATCACTATGCTTGGCTTCGTGCCTTCCCAATTTGGCCGCCAGCGCTGCAGACCATTGCTTTGTAGCTTAGCCTTGAACTCACTGTGTAGCAAAGGCTGCTCAGCCTCCTGAGGGCTAGGATAACAGGCTTGCACCGCCACGTCCGGCTGAAGTGCAGAGATTGAACTCAGGGATGAACCTGCCCCTGCCGAGGAGGAAGACCTGCACTGACAAGGTGTAGAGGGACCAGGAATGAGAGGCAGCTGCTGCGGCTCTGCCCCAGGGCCGGGCTCCTGGAATCTGCAGGAGAGGCAGAATGCAGGGGGTAGTCAGGAGGGCCGGGACTACGTGCCCATCTCCCCCATCCACCGAGGTGGGTGACTTGTGAGGAGCCCTCCCCTTGCAGTGGGAGTGATGCCAGGCAGCAGAGCCTGTGCCTGGGGCCACCCGAGAGCTGCGTGTCCCCAGGAAAGTATCCCGGGAAGGAGGCAGACCAGTTCATCATGGCTCTGGTCCCTAATCATACTGAGACCTAGAAAACCTTTACAATGCAAATTCTTCTGTAAGCTGAGGTGCAGCACTGGGAGCTCAAGATCAGCCTGGGCTACAAAGTGAGTTTAAGGCCAGCCTGAGATGCACAGCAAGACCATGTCTAAATAAATAAATAAATAAATACACAAAATTAAGAAAGAAAGGAAGGGAGGAAGGAAGGAAGAAAGAAAGAAAGAAAGAGGACCCGGAGAAAGAAAGAAAGAAAGAAAGAAAGAAAGAGAAAGAAAGAAAGAAAGAAAGAAAGAGGGCCGGGTGTGGTGGTGCACGCCTGTAATCCCAGCACCTGGGAGGCTGAGGCAGGAGGATCAGTGTGAGTTTGTGACCAGCCTGGGTTACAAAAGTGAGCTCAAGGCCAGCCCAAACTGCATAGTGAGACCTTGTCTCAAAAAGAGAAAAAATTAAAATAAAAAATAAAAA
>PVKN010038967.1:0-10964 GCA_004027915.1 Capromys pilorides | reverse complement strand
TCCTCTGCTCTGCAGGGAGGAGGCTGGAGCTCAGAGCACTGAGGCACAAAGCAGGCTATAACCCTAGTGCCTCGTCTCTCTGCGTCACATCACCAACCCTGGACAGGGGTGCACCTGTCTTTAAACAAAGGTGCTGGAGTCCCTGAGTCCTGTGCTGCTTTCCAACTCCACCTGGTGCAGGCCTCAGGTTCCCCAGGTCTCAGTTCACCCTTCCTTCTTGTCAGGCTCTGGGCAAAGCACTCTGCATTTCACTCACAGGGGAAAGAGAAGATGCCAAACCTTTGCCACACAGGACTTCCTCCCTGAGTCTAACTCATACCCACCTTGCTACTGACATCACTGTTTGGTCAAAAAAGATGAAAAAGCCCTAACCAGGTGTGGTAGCACTTCCCTGGACCTCAGATACTTGGGAGGCTGAGGCAGGGAGATCACAGGTTGGAGTCCAACCTGGACAACTAAGCCAGACCCTGTCTCAAAATGAAATTGATAGCACTCAGGAGGCTGGGGCTAGAGTTCAAGGCTGCCCATAGTGAGACCATGCCCCGCCACACACACACACACAAAGAGTGATTTCTGCCAAAATAAAATTCAAGAAAGGCTGAGACTTAGTTCAGTGGTCAAGTGGTTTTCTAGCATGTATGAGAGCCTGGGTTTGATTGTCAGCACCTGCAGAACTAAGTAAATAAATAATGAAAACCTTTCAGAGACTAAAGGGTGTCTCAGCATTTTCCTCACACTCTGCCTCTTCCACCTTCTCCTATAACCCTGGGTTTGGAAAGGATCTCCAAGCCTGTCTGGCTAGTGTTCCTCCAAGGTAGAAGTATGTTTTGTGGTATCTCCAAAGGAGCTGATTCTCCAGCCTGCCACTTGGATTCTTCTTCTTACAGGCTGGCGCTTCCATTGCTGGACAGCTCCGTGGTTGTGAGGTTGGGGGATTAAAATCTGCTGTCCTAGAACCTTCACCTACTGCCCCTGGTTCTGCCTTTGGGTATCATTCAGGATGTTGTTTTTTGTTTCTTCTTTCAGTATCTGAAGATGGACACCACATTATCCCTAAATCTATTCTCATCAACACACACATCATATACCTTGTATGAGTGATGGTTTTTTCTTTTTTTTAAATGTATTTAGTACATTTAAAAGTCTACAGGGTCTCACTACACATGATCCTTCCTGTTTTTTAGCCTCCTCCCCACTGTTGGGGTTGCACACGTGTGCCACCACGCCCAGTCTCATTCTCTGGTTCAGTGCACCCTGGGGCAGGGCCAGCACTCAGGCACAGGTTCGAACTCTGCCCTCTGCATCTGCCTAAGCAGGCACTTTAAGGTTTTTGTCTTCTTGATCACACAAATTCTGAATTCTCATTAGTTTATCGATGTTCCTACTAAAATTGGAGTTGAACTATTCTGCCAGATCACTTTGGTGGCCACATACAGAGTCAAGAGCCTGGGCTGGAACCCTTCCTGTTGTGGTTTGTGTCTAGCTGTCCCCTCAAAGCCTCGTGCAGTCATGAGGTGGGGACTTGTAGAATTTGGGATTAGCTCATGATCCACTGGGATTATGGGTGATCCACTGTGACTACAGGTCTTAATACTGCTGGGATTATGGTGTTAGTGCAACACCCAACCTGGGGCAGAAAGCCTGAATGCACTATAAGAGAGATAGAGAGACAGACTCTCTGTTACCACTGTTGCTGTTCCGCCACTACGAACTGGACGCTCTCTGCTGTGTGCCAGTCAGCCTTGCAGCCAGCCAAATATGGACCGAAACCTCCAGTAACTGTGAGCTGGATAAACCTTTCCTTTCTCTTAGGTGTTGGGTAGTTGTGGCAGCAATTAAAGAAGAGTAACTGAGACAATCCTCTGGAATTAATTTTCCCATCTAGAAATTTATTTTAGTGTCTTTTCTGGGATCCCTCTGATGTCTGCTCAGTGCTCTTTTTATGTCTCCCATTTTCTTAGTCCTGGGTCCTTAGTCACGTTCTACCCAGTACTCTAAGGCCTGGGACACAAAGTAGACCAAGAACTGAAACTTCTAGGAATTCTGCACTGGCCTGGGTGAAAGGGGAGAAGGAAGTCACGTCTCACTCACATACAGCGGCTTTCCCCGTAGCACTGATACCGCCGCACGCTCAGCCCCTTCTCAGCGCCACAGTGGGTGGAGTTGCAGCACAGCGCCAGGGAAGTCAGACAGCGTCACTTGGTGAGTGCCAAGGTGAGGGTAAATGGGACGCTAGGAGAGAAGGTCTAGGACCTGTGTCACACCTTCCCTGACTTCTTCACTTTTTTTTTTCTGTATTTTTTAGGGAAGGCTCTGCAGGGTGTTCAGGGTCTCACTACTAGATCAGGCTCATAGTAATCCACCTGTTTGTAGCCTCCCAAGAGCTGGGATTACAGAGCCGCCACCACACAGTCTCAAGTGCCGCATACACCCCAGCCCTGGGGATCAACCCCAGGGCCCTGGACCTGCTTGCAGGTGCGTTAATCCGCTGAGCTATTTGGCCTGCCCCAACTTCTTTACTACTGAGGCTTCTTCTCCCTGTCTTTGTTTATCCACCACACTGAACTTCTATGCCCTATACTCCCCCAGCAAAAACCTTGAAAGCCTAGGACCTTCAGTGGCCAGCCTAACATAACCTATAAACTAGATTCCCACCCCAATCCAATGAGCCACAGCCAACTCTGGTGCTAGAACGAGGTCACTTTAATTTTTCTTTTTGTATGAAACTGGAAATGTAGCAGGAAAGAGTCCCACACAGGACACAGACCCTGGGGGCCTGCTCTTGGAAGCATTAAGAAGCAAGGGTCTTGGGGAAGGCTGGAGGGAGAGAGATAGACAGGACTGTGTGGATGGTCAGGGGATGGAGGGAGTTGAGAGAGGAGACCCAAGAGCTCTAGAGCTGGAGCTGGGGCTGGGGTGGCTATTCCAGAGGTTAAGACAGGAGGGACACAGCTGTGGCGAGCAAAGGAAACCCTGATACACACTGGGGTTGGAAAAGGAGCCAGAAAAGCAAAGGAGTAGCCAGGAAGGAGCAAGAGCGGCCCCACTGGAGCTATTGGGAGCCCCAGCCACTCTACCCCCAAAGTGCACAACTCGGCAATAAATAGAAATATGTATAAATAAATAAGTAAATAAATAAATAGATGAATAAATAAATACATAAATAAATATCCTTGTGGAGCTGGGAGGTCCGTGTGAGGGTGGAAGGATCACTGAAATACTGTACTTTGCCTCCTCTAAGCGGAAGGAAGGCCCTCCCTTCTACGGCGGCGCCCTGCAGGGGGCTCAGTGCCTGGAGTAAGAGTGTCTCTTTCCTTGGGGTGGCAGCGTCAGGAAAGAGAAACAAATGGGATAAACAGGTCGAGAGAACAGAGCATCCGAGGGCAGTCACAAGCAGCCTCCTTGAACCAGAGAGGGAACTGGTATGGGGCTCGCCACTCTCAGGGTGGGGCTGGAATGGAGGAGGCGGGCAAAAGACTGCAACCAACCCAGGGCCTGGGCCTTCAGCAGACCCCCCCACCCCCCGGGCCGGGTGTGGAGATGCGGTCCCCTAACCCACAAGGAAGCTCTCTTTTTTCTAACTTCACGCAGGGGGAAGAACACGGTATATTGGGCTGGGAAGGGTCGGAGAGGTGGCCAAAAAGCTCAGAGAGGGCAAGGCACTCACTACCAAGTCCATCTGAGGTCTGCATGCGTGGAGCTGCAGGAGCAAGATGGACACGAGAAAAACAGAAAGTTTTGCTACAGTTCCTAGCTGCTGAGATTCCCCCGGCAAGTGTCCCCGCACCCCACCCCCACCTCCCAAGATCCCAACCCTCCGCCGAGCCCGAGGTTTGGGAGGAAGCAGCCCGCTCCCCACGCTGACCCCAGCCTTCCCTGCTTCCCGTTCTGATGCTGTCTCTGCCACCAGAGGAGAAGGGACGGCACAGGACAAAGTCCACGGCTCAGGTCCCTGAAAGCGTGGACACGGGGGTGAAAGAGGTGGTGCCCCCGACAGAACTAAGCTTAGAAACCGCAGCGAGGGCACGTGGGCGGGCTGGGCTCAGACGTCCAGCACGTGGTTCAGGTAGGAGATGTAGCAGATAGCGAGGCGCAGGATCTCGATCTTGGAGAGCTTCTTGTCCGGGGGCAGCGTGGGGAGCAGCTTGCGCAGCTCGGCGAAGGCCAGGTTGAAGGCCTCCACGCGGATGCGCTCACGCGTGGCGTGCGCCGTGCGGTACTTGGCGGTGGCCCTGCGCCGCCGCCGCCGCTCCTCGCGGCTCAGGTGCTGCAGGTCTTTCCTGCCCGGCTCCCCGGGCTCCGAGCCCCGGGCCGGGCCATCTCCCGGACCCCCGGGCACCGCCCCGTCGGGCCCCACCCCGCCCCCACAGTCGCTGAAACCCGACTCGGTCTCCGAGTGGCTGGGAGGCAGGTCCAGCTCCATGCTGTCGGAGTTGAGCATCATGTTGGAAGCGCCCTGCTTGGTGAGACCAGGGTGCCCTCCCCACCCCTCCCTCTCAGAGCACGACCGCCGGCTGTGGGAGGGGCAGGAGGGGCCTGCGGTGCCGGCGGGGCCTGCCACTGAGCTCCGGAAGTCAGGGCCACTTCAGGCTTCCATAGTCAGGGGTCCAGTCTGGAGCCTGCGAAAGAGAAGGGTAGGGTTTGGCAGGGGCAGAAGGAAGAAGGAAAGGACAGCTAAGAGAGGGTGGGGCTGGCTGGGAGGGCAAGGAACTCTGAGTGAGGGGAAGATGCAAAAACGTGGGGGCAGAAAGAGAAAGGGTGAAGAGACAGCAGGTGTGGGGAGGAGTACCAAGAAAAGATAACAAGAAAGGACCGGGAAGAGGGCTCACGCCCGCCTGCAATCAAAGCCTCTGGGAGGCTGAGGAAGGAAGATCACAAGTTGGAGCGTAGCCTGAGCAATTTAGCGAGACCCTGCCTCAACATAAAAAGTGAGGAGGTGGCAGGTAACTTGCAAGGCCTTGGATTGAATTTCTAGTACAAAAATAAGTAAGTAAAGTAACAAGAAGGTAGAGAAATGATGGGAAGGACACGCCAGGCAACCTAAGATGGAACAAGAAGAAGACCTAAAACTACAAAACTCTTAGAGGGCCAGTTAGATGGTTCAGCGGTCTAAAGCACCTACTTAGGAAAGCTTAGGTAACCACAGGGACACAGTTCGATCCCTGGCACCACATGCTTTGCCAGCCCCACCCCCAGGGCAGGCTGAGCTGGCCGTAATAAAAAAAATAAACAAAATCAAATATAAAACTCTTAGAAGAAAACTTAGGGGGAAATCTTCATGACATTGAACTTGATAGTGATATCTTGAACATGATACCCAAAGACAGATGACAACAACAATGAAACAAAAACCACAAATGGGACTATATCAAATTTAACTACATTACATTAAAGAATAAGGTGATAGCGTGCAAACACAGCCTATGGAATAAGAGGAAATAGTTGCACATCTTTTATCCGCTGAGGGATTACTATCCAGGACATATGAAGATGTTCTACAACTCTTAAAAGTATCAAATAAGCCATTGAAAACACGGACAACAGGCTTGAAAAGATATTGAGATGATGTACAAATGGTTAACCAGCATATGAAGATACTGAGCATCGCTAACCCCTAGAAATGAAAAATCAAAACCACACCGAGTTATCACCTCAGCCCCATTAAAGATGGCTACAAGAAAACCTAAAACAAAATCCATGTTGCCAAGGATACAAAGAAACAGAAAAACTTCCACCCTGTGGTTAACATTGTAAAATGCTGCAGCTGCCGCGGAAAACAGTGTAGCTATTCCTCACAAAATGAATAAATGGAGCTATCATAGGACCCAGCACTCCCACCTCTGGGTATATAGATTCAAAGAGAGATTTGCCCACTCATGTTTCCTGCAACACTACTCACAATCGCTAAGAGGTAGGAACAACTCAAATGTTCATCAGGGGATGAGTGGATAAACGAAATGTGAGCTGTACACGAAGTAGATGTCAGTCAGCTTTAAAAAAGAAGGATTTCCTGTCAGATGCTACAATGCAGATAAACTCTGAGGATATGCTACTAAATGAATTAAGCCAGTGATTCTACTTACATGAGGTGTCTAAAAATCTAATTCACAGAGGCAGAAATTGCAATGGTGGTTGCTGGGGCCAGGGGAAGGTGGAGTGGGGAGACTGTTCTTTAATGAGTAGAGAGTTTCCCATTGGCAAGGGGAGACAGTCCTGGAAATCTGTTTTATAATAACACGAACATACCTCACATGACGGAGCTGCACACTTACAAATGATTGAAATGACATATTTTATGAATTCTTTTTACCATGAAAATACATACATAGTGAGGGTTCAAGCAGGACTGGAGTCCCAGCTCCACTATGACACTTTCCCAGTTGTCAGGGGAGAATTGCAAGCTCTGGCCCTGTGGTCCTGTCTCTGGTGGGGCCCCTCTGCATCCTCACTTCTGGGGATGGGGTGGGTAAATGCACAGATTGGCCATTGTAGAGTAGACTGGGACATATGGAGCTCAGCACAGCTGCTCTATCTCAGGCCCTCCCAGTCCCCAAATTTCCCCGACAGCCTCTGTGGACATCAAGTCCCAGCACTCTGACCAGAGGAAGAAGTCTGTTCTTGCCACGGCCCCCTCACCAAGACCACCCCTCTCTCTAGTTCCATCTTTGGGACTGTCAGCTTTTGCCATTCCCCTGGCCTTTTGGACATTCCAAAAAGACTGGAGAAAGAGAACATAATCAGCCCTCTACACCACACTCTCCTATAGCCCAGGGTGGTTCAGAAGTTGCCGGCAAGGAAAGGCACAGACAACTTCGTAGCATTGTCTTTAAGAGGCATGGCTAGGATTTGTCCCAGAACCACAGCAGATCAAGCAAGGCAGCAGGGATGGGACCTGGGAGAGGCTGGAGAAAGGGCTTTGCCTGGGAGGAGTGGGTACAGGGGCAGTGGGCCAATCACTATGACCTCAGCATCACTTAATAGTCAGGCACAGAGGCTCCTTCACAGTCACCATCTCCCCTCCCTCCCAGCTGTAGCTCTCCAGTTTGATGGAAACTCTCCTAGGGGCCAGCACCTACCAAGCCCTGCTCCACGCCACTCACTGCACAGAGGACGGGGCCAAGTCAAGTCAAGACAAACAGTGACTAAGCTCTAGGGGCGGCAAAGTCATCATCATCTGATGGTGGGGAAGACAGGTGCACACAAAGCCCGGACACAATACAGACAGTGGTTAACGCTGGGGCTAAGAAACATACTTCCTATTCTGGATCCAAAGGAACGAAGCGGGACAGCAACAGGGCATAGGCATCTCCCAAGACACTTCACCACTCCCATGCCCAGGTTGGAACCAAGAGTTCAGCAGTGCATTTCCTAACACCTCCACCAGAGTCTGCTTCTCTCCTGCCCGGCTTCCCTGCTCCCCTTCTCTGTGCCCCTCCCCATCTGGCCCCTACCTGGCCCCACTGTCCTTTCCACTCCAGTCCTGGTGACAGCTTCCATTTTTCTATCATATCCTCACCCCCAGATCTACTTCAGGTCTCAAAGTTACAGGCTCCAAGGGTCAGTGGAGCAGCAATTCCAATTCTAGGATAGGATTTCCCACCATACTTCTGCCAACTGCAAACTGATCCACTGATGGAAGAGAGATAGGCACAAGCAAGACCCAAAGAGAGATGAGGAAGAGGGAAAAGCAGAGATGGAGACAGCAAAGAGAAAGAAGTAGAGAGACGCTTGAAGAGGGGCTCTAGTGAAGGAAAGGCAGGGACACGAGGACCTGTTCCCAGCCCGTGACTTCTCCCCTTTACCTAGGAGGATCCCCTCGAGGGGTCCAAGCTGGTAAGGCAGGACAGGGGGCAGCGTTGAGAGCCCAGTGTCTTCTGGCTGCTCAGGGCTCATCCGTCTGCAAAGTTAGTGATCGGCTTCCTAGAGCTCTTGGGGGCAGCTTGACATGGTTGTTCAGGTTCCAGGACAGATGAGAGGGATACGCATGTTGAAGATGGGGGCCCAGTAGAGGGAGTGGACTTGGCCAGGTACAGGGCCACCCACACTCCCAGACATACACACCTGAGCTGGCCCAGCCCTGTGAATATATATATGGAGATATATACACACACACACACCCCCGGCTCTCCATTGGCTGGCCCATGCACCCCCCTCATCAATATTAAACAGCCAGGCCAGGCAGCCATTGGCAGAGGCATCAGGGAACCCCCTGGGAGCTGGGGGCGGGGGCTGGCCCTGGGGGGGGCAGGGAGTGGGGGAGCAGGGACATCTGTTCTCCATGCATATTTCATAAGCAAGAAATGGAGAGCTGGGGAAGGGGTGGGGCTGGGGCGAGAGCCAGGGCAGGACCATAGGCGAACCCCCTCAGCCTCCCACACCAGAGGCAGCCTTGCAGAGGCTCCTGCAAGATCGATTTAAGTGCCAGGCATCCCATTCAGAGTCCCTGTGTGACTTTGACACAGATCTTTCCTCAGCTCCCTTTTTCCCTGGGATGAAAGCTTCCCCAGGTAACAGGGAAACTGAGAAAAGAGCAAGTGGACAGCATTAAAAGCCAAAATAGGACCCAGGAGTCCTTGCCCTCTAAGTTCTCATCCATCCTCCATAAAACTGGTGCCTACTGCTTGCCAGGTTGCCTCTGGCTGCTGCTCTGGCTCCTCACTCCTCACCCCAAAACCCAGTCCTCCCAACACCCTCTTCTCCAGCCCCATCCTCTCACCCATCACAGGCCAGGAACAAGGTCAAAGTCAGATTCTGGACACAGACCCCCACACACATGGATTTTTTTCTAGATAGGGCAGCCCAACCAAACCATTCTGGATCAGGGGCTCTTTGGGAGAAAGAGATAAGGGCGAAAAGGAGACAAGGGAGGCGTGCCCGGAGAGGATGAGCCAGGGTGCCCAGGGCCCTTCTTTGAGTGTATGGGAAAAGGAAATGGAAAATTAAGCCCAAATGAGCACTGATCGGGTTCACTCCCATAGCCCAGTGTGCCTGTGCGTGTGCGCACCCGAGTCTGTGTGGGCTGTGTTGCAGGGTGGCAGGGTTGGGGAGAAGGCACAGAGGCTGGGGTTTCCATAAGGAAGTTCTCCTTCCTACTCAGCTGTTGCAGGTCTTCACTGAACCTTTGTGAGCTGTGACTAGGGAGGACCCAAGAGAACAGGTGGCATAGTGTAAAAGACCATCAGCTGTGTGACCTTGGACAAGTCATGGCACCAGGCCTCAATGACTGTTTCTGCACAATGGGCTTCTGAAGTTGCCATGGAAGTAAGGAAAGCATGCTAATATCTGTAGTGGGCTTAGACCTCAGTAGGAGCACAGCCCACCTGCAGGCTGTGGGCATGATTTGCCACTTCCCTATGGATGACCAACCTTTCTTGGGCTTCCTCCAGGGCAAAACATTCCCCAAGGAGAGTTCCATAATTCCTCCCCAGGCTCCTACTCCTCGCCCCACCCCCAGATCTGGGAGGTGCCAACTCCCACCTGGGCAGGCCCAGACAGGTGCCCAGGCGCCAGCAGATGGGCTGAGCTGGAGGGGAAAGGAGGCTTGAGGAGGGGGGCTGGGGGGGCAGGGGATCAGGTGGCATCTCAGTTCTTGCATCATCATTGCCATGGTGCTGATTAAAAACCAATCTCCACCTAATGAGCCCCCAGCAACAACAATTCTACCTCCCCCACCCTCCTGCCCTCCAACCCATCCAGAAATTAGGAGAAGGAGAGACTCAGGAGAGAGCGCCATGCGGGAGATGAGAGCTGCAGAAAGAATGGGAGTCGGGGGGGAGAGATGGGGGAAACACAGAGAAGAAATGAGGGGGACATGAGGAGCCGGAGATCCAAGGAGAGATTTTAAGAAGTGCAAAACCAGAGTCATTGGGGAACAGACACAGAGGGGCTACAGACATGGGAAGTCAAGGTTAGAGGGGGACAGAGGCATAAGGGAGGCAGAGAGGAGGATGGGGAAACACTCAGATACGAGGTACGGAGGAGGATAGAGTGGGTAGAGATCTGAAAAGAGGAGGAAGCCACTAGGAGATCGCATGGTCTGAGTGCAGACATTGAGACACAGTCACATGGAAGAAGCAGAGAGGACAGTGGTGGGGAAACAAAATCCATGGAAGACCAAGAGACAAGGGGGGCACATGGTAGAAGGATAAAGATGAGGGACAGTTACTGAAATGAGGGGCCCAGGTCCTGAAGGCTAGAATGCTGAGGACGGCATTTGCAGAACCAGCAAGATCCTCAAAGTAGAAAGAAGTCATAAGGGGTGGCCTGGGTGGAGAAGGGGGAAGAAGTCAGTCTCCCTAGCCAGCCTGCCATATTCAGACACCTCAGCCCTGCAACCTTCTTCTCTGAGGTGTGGAGCCTGAGCTGTGCCCAGTGGGAGCTGAGGCTCGAGGGTAGATGCTAGGGACGGGGTGCTTTGGGGAGCATCTCCTTCACCTCTGCATCTGTCAGCCCAGCATCCTGGACTCCGGGGTCCCCAGTTCCACACTACCCACAGGGATTCAGCTTTTGCTCCTTAGGGCAGCAGCAAAAATGAACATATTCATGTGACAAAGAGGAGCTGAAATCATGGTATGGTGGAAAGGGCCACTACATCTAGTAAATTTGGAGTCTGCTAGTCCTTGGGACCTTGGGCAAGTCCGGTGACTGGCTTGTACTTTGCTATCTGTGAAATGGAGATGATGTGGCCTTCTGCAAGGCCCGCTGTTGCATCCCAGTGAAATCCTGCATGGGATGTGCTTGGAAGAGTGCAAAGTGCTCATAGCAAGTCCCTCACGTTTGCGCAGTGATAGAAAGGTGGCAAGAAGTGTCACCCCCAAGATTGCATCTGAGGCATTACAGTGGAAGGAAGCTGGGGAGAGCTCTGAGGTCGGCTTAGGTCATCTGCAGACCCAGGCCCTAGATGCAAGGAGAACCCTGGAGCGGGGTGGGGGGTGGGTGGAGGGCTGCTACAGGAACGCAAGAGG
>PVKN010038966.1:0-10966 GCA_004027915.1 Capromys pilorides | reverse complement strand
TCTGAGTGTCAATACTTTATTTTGGTGTAAAGACGGGAAGCTGGAAAATACACTGTATTTAAAATCTGTTTGGTTCCCTCTCGTATCGTAGAAACTCCCTCCCCCCTGCCCAAGCTAATCTGTTCAAATTCAAACACTTAAAAATTACAGCAGCAAAACAAAAGCATGGAAAAAAAAACAAATGAGAAAGTAGCCTGGGCCAGTAGTGTCACTTGGTATGGACGACTGAAGTGCTGAACAGGAGCTTCTGTTTCTGCTTCTTCCTTTTCTTTCCGCCTTTCTCTTCTAGAAGGAAACAGAAAGAGAGCTTCCTTAGCTTCCAGTGTGTTCCCTTAGCCCCTGGCCTCTTCATTCTTAAAAGCATCAGTATGGTCCAATATTAGACTGCCTGGATTCAAATGCCAGTTGTGCCATACACTGTACTATCTTTGGGCAAGTCACTTTTGCTCCCTGGACTTCAGTTTTTTTCTTTTCTGTAACTTCAGATTTACACCATATTATATGGTTCTGGGAAATTTAGCAATGCTAGGCATATAAAGCATACCAGAAATGTCATTCTTGTCTGTGTAGACTTTTTCACAAGCCACCCTTTACAACTTGAGATTCCAATGTCTAGACAGGATCATCTCATTAATACTAGAATAAAAGAAAGTTCCTTGGGATTTTATTTTCAGGCTTCAAGAATTAATCTGGGATAGAAACAGGTCCTATATGACTAACACACCAGGTGGAACATTACTCGACACGCATGTTGGAGACTGAGACCTAGAGACTCAGCAGGGAGAGAGCCCAACCAATCCAGGTGTTCACTGGATGCAGGTGGCAATGACAGTACATGTGATAACTTTAGAAGCCCTATACTGAGCATGCCAGTTCTCTGCCTTTACCAGAGAGGGGATCTGAAGTAGCTGGTGCATCCAGTTTCATGAAGGCTGCTTCAATAGCTTGGCTGAAGGAATTCTGGAAACTGGGCACAGGAACACGGTCAGAGTTATCACTCTCCCCATCACTGTCCACAGGGGCAGGAGGAACTAAGCTGTTCTCATCTAAAACAACAAAAACCAATACTGTAATTCTAGAAACAACTCTGACAATTGTTGAGTGAAAGCAGCCAAACTTACTCTTCACCAGCAGGTCCTCCTCACCTTTCTTTGGAGTAGTTTTGGGCCACGCATCTGCTTTTGCTTTCCCAACCCGCAGCATCTGCCAAAGTGGGAAGAGGGAGTGAATTTAAGAGTCTTTTAACTTCTTTCCTAGATACGCACATCTTAACACTAACTGGTTATGCTAGGGACATGTTATGGTTTGTGTGGCTGGACAGCCCCCTAAATCTTCATGTACTTTTAGATAGAAGCTGGGAGCTACATTTAGTTTGTGACTCATTCAATGCTGGAATTAAGGGTTTAAGTGCTATACCTTCCATATGGTGGGCAGCCTGCATACAGTGTAAGGGACAGAAAGGATTGTCTTCTCGGTCTTGCTCTGTCTCCTTGATGTCTTACCCCCTTCATGAACTGATGCCCCTCTTCTATGTGCCACTCTGCCTTAGAGCCAGCCAACAATGGACTGAGACTTCCACAAACTGTGAGCTAAACAAACCTTTCCAGCTTTAAGTGTCAGGTACTTTGTCCCAGCAAAGAGAAAAGGGAACAAAACCAATCATTACTTTTGAAGATTTGCCGAATACTTGTTTTTTATTTACTTGGTACAGAGTCTTCAGGGTCTAACTACAGATTGGACTCAAGTGATCCTCCTGTTTTCAGTCTCCTAAAGGCTGGGATTACAAGGTACACACCACCATGCCCAATCTCATTCCAAGTCTCAGCACACCCTGGGGGTTAGGCCGGCATAGGATGCTCAGGACTGATCCCCGGCCAATGCGCCTGCCTAAGCAGATGCTTATTCCTTAGTCCACTGAGCTATCTGGCTTGCCCTTTTGCCAAGCACTTTTTATCACATTCTTTCAGTCATGTCCTCCACAGTGGTACCTCTGTGTATGAACACTTTGTGAACCAAATTACTCCTGACTGGTTCAGAAACAGAAGTGTTCAGCCAAAAAAAAAAAAAAATTTTTTTTTTTGCAAAGTCTGCACTGATTGGGCAGCAAACACGAGCATGGCAATCTTTTCCAGAATTGTGGAACATGTTAATTTCAGGAACCAAAGTATCACTGTACACAGCAAGTGAACTATCTTCATTTCTCCTGGTTATGAGTCTGATCTGCCAAATATGTCATACAACTCAGAGCAGGATACAAGGTACTCCTGGAAATTATCAAAAGAATTTCCCATGGGATTCCAGGAGGGTTTCTAAAGCATGATTCCCATAGTGAGACATGTATATTATTCAAGATGAGTTGAGCTGACAGATCTCGGTTTCATTGAATTCTCGTTTTTCTAATGTACCCCCCTTGGTACTTGGGAGTCTAGGTCCAAATAGTATGACATCTGAATCATCTTTATTGTTCCTCTCACCCCCAAATCTGGTACTAGAAAACGGGCTCCTGCATGCTAAGCAAGGACATACCCAGATCATCCTCCATCTTTTAAATTTTCACAGGATTTCACTAAATTGTCCAGGCTGGCATCAAGTTTGTGATCCTTCTTCCTTGGCCTCCCAAGCAGCTGGGATTACAGGTGTACACTGAATAAAAGCATGTCACCTTTGCTTTATTGTTACCAAAAAATGTTTTACGTGTTTAACCTAAATCCACTCATGAAGAAAATAATCAGAACAAAAACAAATTATAGAACTTTCTATAAAATGACTGGCCTGGGGCTGGGGATATAGCTCAGTGGTACAGCTCCTGCCTAACAAGTGTAAGGACCTGAGTTTGATTCCCAGTACAACCACAAAAAAAAAAAAAGGGAGAATGACTGCACGATATGCTTCAAAAATATCTACTTGAGTGGGGAAGGGGGAGACCAGAGGAACTATTACAGACCAATGAAGCTAAACAGATTTGACAACTAAATACAGTGAATAATCTGACTATACGCTGAACTGAAAATGAAGGACATTGAGATAGATGATAGGGAGACAGAAATGTGTACTAGGATAGATACTGTAGTAGCTGGATTTCTTGGATGTGGCAACTGTGGTTCATAGGAATTTTTGTTTGGTTCTGTTTTTAGTAGTGAAGTGCCACAGTGTCTGAAACTTACTTTGTATATAAAATAAAAAGTAAATATAGCAAATAACAATAATTGGTGAATCTAGGTGACATGTGTGAACTACTACTATACTTTGAACTCATTAAATTTGGAGTTTTTCAAAATAAAGCTGAAAGCCGGGCGTGGTGGAACACTCCTGTAATCCCAGCGCTTGGGAGGCTGAGGCAGGAGGATTGGTGTGAGTTCAAGACCAGCCAGGGCTACAAAAGTGAGCTCAAGGACAGTCTGAACTACATAAGGAGACCCTGTCTCAAAAAGACAAAAAAAAAAAAAAAGCTGAGGGCCGGGGAGATAGCTCAGTGGAATAGTTCCTGAGTTCAACCCCTGGCACCACAAAATAAATAAATAAAGCCAAAAGAAGTATCAATAAAATCTTTTATAAATTTAAGCATTAGACGTTACTCATCATGAGAGCCACTTGTTTCTTACTTCTGCAGCATGGTAATTAACTTCCAGAACTGCCATAAAATGATTTCATCTTCCTTGACCATAGCCATGCCTTACCAAAACTTAATTTCTGCTTATTTTCTCAGTTCTGCCATTTTTTATAAGAGAAAAATCCCTATCAGCTACATGCAGGATCCAACTCAGAATGGTTCAACTTTACAATGGCACAAAAATATACCCATCATTTGTGTTTTTCACTGTAGAAACAATAGTCAATAAATTACATAGATATTGAACACACAGTTGATTTTGCCTAACTATAGGCTAATATAAGTATTCTGAACATGTTTAAGGTGGGTGAAATGAAGCTACCATGTTTCGGTTATAGAGTATTCAAGGACATTTTCAAGTTAAAAATATTTTCAACTGGGCCGAGGAGATAGTTCAGTAGAATAAGCGCTTGCCTGGCAAGTACAAGGTCCTGAGTTCAATCCTTGGTACGGAAAAATAAAAAAATTAAAAAAATAATAAAAATAAAAAAATAGATATATATATATCCCCCGAACTGAAGATGGGTTTATCAGGAGCCAGGCATGGTAGCACATGCCTGTAATCCTAGCACTCAGGAAGCTGAGGCAAGTGATCTCTGTGAGTTCAATATCAACTGGGCTACAAAGTGAAAAAGGCCAGCCTGACAGACACCTGGGTGGGGGGCCAAGGGGCCTTATCAGACCTAGCAATTCTAAAGAACTTTTAAGGCAATTATTCCAAACTAGTTCCAAGGAAGACTGGCTTTTTTTTTTTTACAGGGGCACTTTTCAAGTTGTCCATCGAATTTCTTTAGCTGTCTAAATGTACGAGTGCTCAATGTCTGCTTGTTGTTTACAGAGACTAATAATCAAGTGACCTGACTTCAAGTCTCAGTAGCTTAATGTTTTCCCCAGCTCACTCCCAAGGATGCTACTTAGCATAGTTACAGGATAACCAAGACAATCCTTCCCTGTTCCCCAAGTGAAGAGGAACCTGAACATGAGCTCCTAGAACCCAGGACCAGTTCAAACTAACGTATTACAAAAAGAAAAGGGCCCAATTATATTATATTTACAAGAATATAAGGTACAGGGTCTCACTAAGCAGCTCAGACTCCTAGTAATCCTCCTGTTTTCAGCCCCCCCAGAGCTGGGATCATAGGAGTGTGCTACGGCACCTGGTCTCACACTGGCTCAGTGCACTCAAGGGCAGAGCTGGTGTGGCATGTGGTACTGGGGATCAAATCCCCATTTCTGCACTTGCCTAAGTAGGTGCTTAGTCCACTGAGCTATCTCACTGGCCCTAAGAATATAATGCAATATAAGCAACTAAATTCATGTTAAATATCTGTGAGCTGCTTCATAAGCATAGGATTACCTGGGCAAAGGAAGGGAAGGGAGACTCTTCCAGACTTCCAACGCAGAATGAGGGACTTCCCATACTGGCAGTGGGTGACAAAGGGGTCAGCAAAAAGTCTGAAAAGAAACCAGAAACCTGATTATATGAGTCAAATTCCAAAGAGCTAGTGTTCTCTTAATAAGATGAACATTGAATCAGGTCTGGATAACTGCCAATACCTGCCCCTCAAGAAACCTTAATCCAACCAATTCTGCCATGAACATCACCTATTAATACCAGTGATGCATGGAGAGAGAAAATGGCACAGTTACAGTAGCACTAACGGTCATGGTGGGATCTAGTTCCAGAACAAGAACATTACTTTTCTTATGAAATGCTACACTTTCCACAAAGGCTAGTTCTCAATGCCTAGATATTCTGTCATGGACCACTTTTACATGGATGGAAAAGCTCCACGAAAAAGATAAAAAATCATGTCAGCCTTTAGTTCTAGCCAGCAGATGTCTATGATGAGGGATATAAGAAATCAGGATATAAGAGAAACATAAACAAGATGTGACATAAAGATAGAAACTTTCTCCTCATATTCCCTAGGTACCTCTCACACTTTTTGACCTAGGGTTGAACACTTCTCCCAGAGCAGTCTATGTACTGCTCTGGACATCACAGAGGAAGAGTAGACTAGTCTTTCTGCTGGTAACAGACCCTTCACACATATCCAGGGCCACTTACGACTTTATTCCTAGGACCACTCTACTGTTCTTGCATAAATATATTCAAAGCCCATATACTCTCAGAAGAGATAGTATCAGTGAAATTTATACCACAAATAACATCTCCAATGATCTACCATAATTCCTTCATACAGGCGCTCCCTCCCTCAGTTAAGTATAAGAGCACCATGGTTGTGCAGTCCTCAAGAACCAGGGTCTAGTCTCAGTTCCTGCCACTAGCCCCTACCTTACTCTCTTGTTCTCAAATCTGTGAAATCACAGGCATATGATCACAGGATTACCAAGAGTTTTAAATGTTCTGATCTCTGACATGTAGGCTGACAAGTCTTTCAAGACTAGGTCTTGGTAAATTGCCTGGTTTGACCTCAAACTCACATTTCTCCCACCATGCCTCTCCAGTAAGCTGGGATTACAAGAGTGCACCATCACACTCAACTTGAGAAGTCTTAAGTATCAAAATCTGTCAGATGAGCAGAAGAGAGAACTCTCTGGAATTATAGCCAGTAATGCTTCCCTCCAATCCCAGTATTGAGGGTCTAGGATCTTCTCCCTGAGCTACATATCCCCAGATCTTTATTTTCATCCATCCATCCATCCATCCATCCATCCATCCATCCATCCATCCATCCATCCATCCGAAACAGGGTCTCTATGCACTTTATGCTGGCCTTGAGCTCACTTTATAGTCCAGGCTGGTCTTAAACTCACAATGATCCACCTGCCTCAGCCTCCCATCTGCTGGGATTACAGGCTTATTTTGAGACATAACTTGCCTATGCTACAAGTTTCCCAGGCTTGGGCTCAGGGGTTATCTTGTCTCAGCCTCCCAGAGTTCATGTACTACCACACCTAGCTTAGCCAGTATTTCATTTCATGATATAACACACTATAATGCTATCATATAGTCTCTGTAAAATTATATATAAATTATATCTAAAAAATATATAAATACATAAACGTGTATGTGTATTTTTCAAGGGGGAACAAAAGCACAAAGGTTCTTTGAATAACCTGTCTACACACTTACATATAAACCCACAAAGTTTTGTTTTGTGGTTCCCCACATACAATGTTTTTGTTTTACAGCTCCCCTTTTATCTTTCCATTAATTCACAAAGACAGTAATTTCCTTCTTCAATAGCATCAGTACTATAATTTAGCCATTTCCCTACTAGTAAGATAGGGAAAACCTTACCTAGGTCATTTGAGTAGGTCATTTCTTTTTTTGCTGCTGTGCATACTACCACAACAAAGAAACACATACAAGGATGTTGAAGCAGGTAGGGAAGATATCTCAAACCTCAAAACTAGAAATGGCCAAACATGGTAGCACTTAACTATAATACCAGCAATTTGAGAGGCTGAAGTAAGAGGATCCTTGCAAGTTTGAAACCAGCCTGGGCTACAAAGTGAGCTCAAGGCCAGGCTGAGCTGCACAGCAAGACCTTATCTCAAAAAATAAACAAACAAAAATAAAACTAGAAATAAAGACAGCTGAATCACAAGAAAAAATGTGAGTTTCATACAATCCAATTCAACTCTACCTTGAGGTTCTGAGAAGCTGACAGGGTATAAGAAATCAGTATAGGGGCTGAGGAGATAACTCAGTAGAATAAGTGCTTGCCTGAAAAGCCCAAGGGCCTGAGTTTAATACCCGGTTCCGCCAAACAAAGAAAAAAAAATCAGTACAGCCAATAACAGAAGGAAATCAACAGCAAGAATCTGATGCAGACTAGTAACTATCCAGAAAAAAGTTATTTGCCCAAAAACCACACTTTGTCCAGTAGGTCAGAGTTGGAAATGCAGACAAAGGTGTTTTACTTCAGGTCTATCCAGTGGCTAAATTCATTATATCTTAACTTTTTACCTGCATGAGAACCTGGACTTCTGCTAAGAGGAGAAAGGGAGAGAGGTCCATGGCCCTCAGTGCTGGTAGGACCCAAAGCAGAATCAGAAGAGCAGGTATATGAATTGAAGGCAGGAAACTGCTGTAGATTCTCCAGGGGAATGTGGACTTCTGGATCTGCAAAGAAAAGACAGTAATGGTAGGCCATTTATACAATTCCTCAAATTTTTTTCTAACAGCAGAGGACAGTCAACATGCATAGCCTTGAGAATCTGGAGGATGCAAATAGAAGCTTTAAAATCGAATTTGTAACTGTGATTCTATAATATGTCTTTAGCATAAGTCACCTTCTAACTGTTAACAACTCAAGCTAACGTGGTGGCACATGCTTGTAACCCCAGTAGTCAGGAGATTGAGAAAGGAGGATCATTGTGAGTTTGAGGCCAGCCTGAACTTGCCTACCTCGAAAAAACAGAAAAAGTAGGGTGATAAACATACAAATCCAATATACTACTATTCTACCTCTCTGAATACTCTACAGTAAAAATACTGAAACGAAAAACTCCTGTCCTGACATTTTTCTCTAACTTTACAACATATGCCAAGTAGCTAGTGTTGGAAACACACATTCATACAGCTAAGTCCTTTCCCTAGTGGAGGACACAGATATTCTTGGAACTTGCTATGCAGCGCTGGCTGCTTTAATACAGGCAAGGTCTATGATCCAGACTGTAGGGGACAACTGCCCTAAGCACTTTCAGCAGGGCTCCCATTCATTCCCTTCTCTGGAACAGGTTTCTGTCGCTGACTGTCCAACTTCGTCTTTTCTGTGTGTTACACATACTCAACCAAGCCTCAAAAGGAGGTACTCTCAAGACTCACAGCAGCAAACAAATGGCAAAGCTAAACATGAACTTAAAGCAGTCTGGCTTCTAGGCCTGGACCAAAGGCCCCACACGCAGACTCGCAGATTAGAGTAAACGTACTTACACTTCCCCTGTTTCTTGTTCTCCTCCATCTCAATCCTGCGCTCCCGGCGGCGTTCCTCCCGAGCCTTCTTCTGGCGCTGACGCTTCCTCTTCTCGATGTCATCTACGGGTTGGGCAAGTTATGAGAAGGCAGATTCCAGACTGTCAGTAACTCCTCCCAGCTGACTAGCTAAGCCCACACTGTGGGCTCACCTGGACTAGCTGAATGGAGAGTTTCAGAAGGTACTGACTCACAATATATATATATATATAATTACTTCCATCTCTTCTTACACTAGGTTTCCCCAACAGTCCTTGAATCCCACTGTAAAGAGAAGTAAAATGGGCTTTCTCACCTGAGAACATCTCTAGGGTTTCTTTAGAGACCACAGGAGGCTGCAGAGCCAGTTCACAGAGGCTGAATTCACAGGTGAGTGGCAAGTGAGAAAGATATCTATGACGCTGTCGAACATCCTACATTGGGAAAGGGACCACAGGCAACTAAGGCCAGGCATAATTCTTGAGCACAGGGTCCCAACCCAATTTTCCAACAGTGTATATACATTTAGACAAGGATTAAAGTCTACCACAACTGAGGGGAGAAAATAAGGATTAAACAGTATGAGGGGGGGAGGGAAAAAAGGAAGGAGGGAGGGAAACAGGGAAACAGCAGGGGAACCACTGACAACTACTAAAAATCAGTTTTCTGTACTTAAATGAAGTTTGGCCTAAAAAAAAAAGCTTATCAATTTAATTTTCTGTGTATGTTTGATGGAAAATTCATAGTACTCAGAGTCTCTAATTTTGAGGCTTACAACAAATTTGTGAACATAGGGATAATTCCCAAAGGCCAAAAGTTCTCATGTATAAATTATCAGACTGTAACTCAGGTATCTGCTATGTTAAAAATGCACTTGAAGGCTGTGGAGCCTCGCTAAAGCCTCAAAGGACTTTAGAGTTTTGTGAACTTCTCCCAAAAAATAAGGAGAAAGAACCAGAAGAAGTTTCATTATGACTGAAAGGAGGGCATACCCATCTCCCTAAACTGTAACAAATAAATGTAAGATGCAAGGGGTAGCAGAAATTGACTTCCAAGAGTCCTGACACATTAAAAAACAAAAAAACTGTGCAACCATTAAAAATTCATAGGATCATCACCAACAAAAACAGACTTAAGGGCCGGGAGGATGGTTCAGCAGTCTAAAGCACCTGCTTAGGAAAGCTTAGGCAACCTCAGAGACCGCAGTTCAATCCCTGGCACCACATGCTGCGCCAGCCCCACCCCCAGGGCAGGCTGAGCCGGCCATAATACAAAAGACTTAAAAATACAGAGGGTACCAAGCATGGTGGTATATTATAATCCCATCGCTCTGGGAGGCCAGAGGGACAGGAGGATTACAGATTTAAGCCCAGATAGGCTGGGCAATTTAGCTAGACCCTATCTCAAAATAAATTTTTTAAAATATAAAAGGCTGGTCAATACAGGTCAGTGCAAAGGTGCTGAGTTCAGTTCTCAGTATCACAGAAATAGTAAATTTAAAAAAGAAAAATATATACAGGGCTGGCGAGATGGTTCAGAGGTCTAAAGCACCTACTTAGGAAAGGTTAGGCAACCGTAGGGACCACAGTTCGATCCCCAGCACCACATGCTGTGCCTGCGCCACCCCCAGGGCAGGCTGAGCCAGCCACAAAAATAAATAAAAATAAAATTAAAAAAAAAAAATAGGGCTGAAAGTATAGCTAAGAGGTAGAGTACCTGCTTAGCACGTTAGCATGTGCAAGGCTCCAAGTAAAAACCCTAGTGTTACATACATACATACATAGACACACACACACACACACACACACACACATACATACATTGCCAGATGATTATGAAGCTAGGCTGGCTAGACCTATCCTGGAGAGATGAGATTAATGCTGCTCTCTGATCCTTCTCTTTTAAAGGTAGGCCCTTACCTCAGACATGGAGTACCCAGCAATCTCTACCACAGTCGCTGAGATCTTCTCTGGACTCCGCTCCAGGCTACCATACTCTCGCACAAGGCAGCGCACGTTGATGGGGTGCAGGAACATGTGCTGCCCATCTTCCGCTGAAGACAAGGGCTCTATCACATAACAATCTTGGGCAGCCCTCAGCATGGGCCCTCTCATGGCTAGGCCGCCTCTCCCTGCCCATGCTGAAAGGCACTGTGATCCTCCCCACCCGATCTAGCAGTGTGAACCCAGCCCTCCTCCTCAGGGGCCCTCACCTTGGTAAAAGTAGTAACAAGGTGAGCTGCTCAGGTGTGTGAAGTCAGGCTTAGGGACAGGTTCCTGCTGTCTGGACTCAATACAAACAGTCTCCTCCCCAAGATTGTCATCTGCTAACTTTGAGTCATCACAGGGCTCTGACAAACCCTCGGGCTCTGGTTCAGACACTGTTTCCTCTTCCTCTACCAGAGGGAGAGGAAGAGGACGAGGACGAGG
>PVKN010038965.1:0-10959 GCA_004027915.1 Capromys pilorides | reverse complement strand
GGTCCAGAGGAGGAGAGGCAAACCAGGTGTGTCACTTACTACTTACACAGTACTTATTGAGTAGCTCTTGGTGTGTCCGGTGTGAAGTAGGTGCTTGAGAAATGGGAAATTCATTTATTTACACTCGTGTGATGTTTAAACAACCCTGCTAACCACAAGTTGATTCAGTGGAGGAGACTGAACTAGCACATATGGAATGCTTAAATAACAATATAAAGTGATATTTAAATCTCAAAATGAATAGAGTTAACAGCAAAGTCTGTAGGGTTAGAGGAAAGGTGCGTTTGGAATTTCCAAAGTGGCATATATATATTATATAATATATATGATGTTATATGGAGAAATGTAGACCATAAGTAATGTATCTCTACAAAGAGGGGTGTGATAATATATATTATCATATGATATATATATATATTTTATATATATAAATATATATCTTTTATATATATCATATAGATATGATATATATCATATCTTTTGTATATATATCTTCCCCTCTGAAACACTACAGATTAACTGAGATAAGACAAAGCAAAAATAGAGGCATTTTCATTATTCCCAGATTGCAGTACTTGCAATTGAGATATTTTAATGTACATTTATTATTATTACTATCATCGTCATCACCAGTATTGGTTTTGTTTTTCTGAGGAAGAATCTCTATCCCAGTCTGTTCTTCAACTCACAATGTAGCACAGGCTGCCCTTGAACGTGAGATCCTTCTGCCCTGGCATCCCAAATGCTGGGATGACAGGCATGTGCCACCATACCTAGATGAATGTACACATTTCATAGATGTTATACGGGGAAATGTAGACCATAAGTCCTGCATCTCTACAAAGAGGAGTGTGATAATTCATTCTTTCTTGATTAACGCTACTAGACAACATCAGGACCGTATGTACTGCCTTAAGGAAGCAGCTTTTCCTGGGTACCAAAGCTGATTTCTCAAGGTCAACACCCTGGAAATATGCACAACTTACAGAGAAAATGAATATTACCTCAATTAGTTTTCACTGTGATCGATCAAAATGTTCAGCATATCTTACCTAATCATCTTTCAAATTGTTACATTGGGTGAACAATCATTTTTGGAGACATCTTTAAATTTTATGCCTATTGGCATAAATTATAATGAATTATAAAATATATACTTTTTGAAAAGTTTATATAATCATTTTTATTCTTGTGTACATATTCCATATTCATATTCTTTGTATGTATGCCTGCAAAGGTCTTGAAGACTAGGCTTTATTGACCCCTAACTTGAGTCAAGTTGAGAGTTCAAATTTGTGTTTCCTGAAAGCTAGATTTATTCAAAATGAATGCTTCAGCTAAGTCCTGAATCTCGATGGATTTAAATGTACAGGTTGGAGATGTAATCAATTCTTTCAGAATAAGTCTGTCAAACACAAAGCATATGATGGAATTAAGTGGTTTGTGGTAGCAGCTATGCTAACATGCATAGAGCTGTACACATTAAGTAGCTGAATTCCACCCATCTCAGTTATAGCTCAATAAAGCCATTTTTAAAAATAGGTAAACAGCACCGAAAGGTCTTCATGGGAAATTCGAGCTAAAGTGAATCATCTTGAAGGGCCAGCCAGATAGCTCAGTGGAATAAAGCGCTGGTGAGAAGGCACCGGGGCCAAGGGCTTGATCCCCAGGCCTGCAGTGCTGGCCCTGGCCCTGCCTATGACGTGCACTAAGATAGCAGCTGAGACTGGACATGGTGGTGTACACCTGTAATCCCAGCTCTTGGGAGGCTGTAAGCAGGTGGATCGCTGTGAGTCCAATCTAGTAGTGAGACCCTGAACACCCTGTAGGCCCTTCCCTAAAATACTAAATAAATAAATAAATAAATAAATAAAGTGAATCATCTTGATATGTTAATATTCCAGAGAAATCCTAATGGTTGAATAAGTAGCCTCCACAGTAGAAATCTTTTCATTTCAGATGCTGTTGACTCTTAAGCAGACTGGTTCTCTGACCTGTGGACTAATGCTCAGAGGATGCAAGCAGTCACTTTAGTTCTTGGGAAAATGAAAGAAGTATTTTGGGTTAGCACTGTGCTAAGCCGGCATATATTACCTTGCCAGACATCCAGAAGATACCAACAGGGAAAGAAAGCTAGCACAGATAGGTCTTGACATCCCTGTCACTAGCATTTTTAAATAATACCCAATTTTCAAGTGACTTGTAAATTCTAACTGCTATGTAGTTTTTATTCACTATTCAAA
Source organism: Capromys pilorides (assembly GCA_004027915.1). Lineage (NCBI taxonomy): Eukaryota > Metazoa > Chordata > Mammalia > Rodentia > Capromyidae > Capromys > Capromys pilorides. Next base: position 8,716 of record PVKN010038965.1, on the reverse strand, counting down.
AAATTGAGCTGTTCAAATGTGCGTTTCCAATCAGGTGACAATTCCAAGGATCTCTTTTTCTTTTTTTGTTTTCCAGTGCTGGGTATCAAAGTCAGGACCTTGCTGTACTGCCGAGCAGGCTACAGCTACAACCGGGTGTCTCCTTTGCTGAACCTCTGAGCTTAGTGGTTTCCATTGGAGGAGAGGAGGGACTCGTCTTAACAAGAAGAAAAGGATTCTTGCCTATGAGCCACATTCTGAGCTCTGGTATCCTAACTTTCTCTGAGGTATTTTCTGAGCTAAGCTCTTCTCTTGCATTGCAACACTGAGTGCACAACTGTCTGAGCAGTAGGTTGTCTTTCACCCCCATTTTGAAGACAACATAACGCTAAAGTATAGAGCACAACTATTAGTGTCCTAGGCACCATCTTATTACAGAGCCTCTCCTAGAACTTCAGAGCCGGATAGGACCTGTAGATTAATGTTATCCTGGCTCAGAATCAGAAAGCTGACACAAACAAATCAGGGCCTGGAAGCTATTTCTTTGAGACTACCAGTACAATTCTTACCATTAGAGTATTTTTAAAAGCAAAGTATTGAGAGATCCATTTGGGTATTTAATCTGATTTTGGATAATTAATCACCAAAACTGTGGTATACAGACAGAGCTCAACAAATCCAAGTCTGAAGAGGTGGCAAAGCCCTGCCATCTTATAAATGATCACTAGGTGGCAGCACATTAACATAAAAACAAAACAACCACTCATCTTTTTTTAGCTGTTTCATTGTTTTAGTGCAAAGATATGTGATGTCAATTCAGTTTCATTCTACTTTGTGCCTTGCAAATATGTTACGGTTTTAAACGTGTTGTTTGACATAGGCATGGCCAGAAGAGTTGTATAGTAAGGACAAATCTGCTGATAATCTGAAAGCCAGGAGATTATGTGAATTCTTTTGTTCTACCAATGTTTTGCAGTATTAGATTCCAAATTTCACCACTCCTAAAATAGTATACCAAAGGTAGTTGAAAGAAAGCACTTCTTCGTTTGCAAGTGTACGATTCACTGTATAGGTGTGTAGTCTCCCTAGTAAATGTATAGGGCTGTACCACAATCTAATCTTGGAATGTTTCCATCACCCGATCCCAGTGCCCGTAACCCTATGAGTACTGCATCTCCCCTCCCACCCTCCGCCCCAAGATAGCCACACTTACGAGCTTTCTACCTTTTTAACTTGGCCTCCTGAACTTTTCATAGAAGTGGAGTCACATAACATATCTCTTGCTTCTGGCTTTTTGTACGGGATCCTTTTGAGGTTCACGTGCTATGGCCTGTATTTCACTTTTTAATTAATGAGTCACCTTGCGTTGTGTACATTTGCCAACTGGTATATATTAGACTCTTCCCTTTGGTTTTATGGGGAATCATGTCGTTGTCATCGCGAACATTAACATGACAGGTCTACGCAGACTTTTATTCTCATGCTTTTTAAATAGATACCTATGTGTGAAACTGCTAGATTAAAGGTGAGTGTGTGGCTTACTTTTTGAGGAATTGCTAAGCCCTTTTCCACAGCGTTAAACTCCTGCCGGCGAGGTGAGAGGCTTCCACGCCCTCACCAATGCTTGCTATTGTCAGTCTTTTTTTATTACAGTCAACCCGGCAGGCGGGAAATGGTATCTTGTTTTGTTTTAATTTGTTTCCCTGTTGACAACTGATGTTGCACTACTTTTCATGTGCTTTTTAGTCATTGTCTGCTTCTTTCTAAATGGTCTTGAAAGGCTTTTGCCTTCAAAGGTTTGTATGAAATTGAAAACCTAAATAAAAATGACATTAGTTGTTATTAACCCAAAGAGATCAAAGAACTAGTAATAGCTTGTATAACGTTTGTGTACTCTGACTATAACCATGTCAAACATATTTGGATTTAAAGTTTAATCCCAGCTAGTGACTGGGCAACTTAGTGACTTAGAGAAAGCCTGTCTCAAAATTTAAAATAAAATAAAAATTAAAAATGTGGTGTAGCCCGAAGAAAATGAGTTCTTTTTTTTTTTTTTTTTTTGGAAGCCAGAGCCTTCACCTGAGCTGTATCCCCAGACCTTTCCTAGACAATATTTTAAGACAGGGGCTTTCTGAGTCGCTATACTGTTCAGAGTGGGCTCGAACTTTCGATCCTCCTGCCTCAGGGTCTCGGAGCAGTGGGATTACAGACCTGTACTACCACTCATTCCATATTTTATACCAAGTTGTCTTTTCCCCTTTTCTTTCACCTCTCTAATGGTTATTTTGCTTAATTCTATCTTCAACCTTCATTTCAACCTTTGCCAGAAAGCCAAGCTGCTGCTGGCTGACTCCCTAACACCCCACCACTCTAGACGCCACCTTCCTGCGGTCTCCCGGTAGCTGCCCACGTTGTATTTCTTCTGGAAGGCAACAGATGGCACAAGGGCATATTCCAGGTTGGCACACCGAGAAGGAACGCACTGCCCAAGGCCCTGAAGACTCACCTTCGAATCTTTGGGCCTCACTGACCACTGAGGTGGAAGGTGCTCGCGGAGCCCTGGCAGAGCTCGACTGGTTTCCTCTAGGTTACCTTTCTCAGTGAACCTGGGAGGTGGAACAGGGCCGCTCTGCTTCGTCTGCCATCTTCCAATTCTAAAATGGCCTCAAGGAACTCATGAACCTTCTGAAGCACAAGTCATATGCTGTTTCTCTTCCATGTAACACTCTTCAGAGGCTGGCTATTAGACTTGGAGAAAAAGCTTACGTTCTTCTCGTCTCGGTCCTGATGGCCCTCATGTGCGCAGCTCTCTCATCCACTGCCACCCTGCACCTCCCTAGCTGCACCACTGCTCCTCACCATGCTGAGCTTTACTTACCCAGAGGCCTTGTGCAAGCGGCGCTCTCTGCCTGGGACGCTTTGCCCCGTTCTTTACAAGCACAGCCCCTGGTCCTCAAGGCCTCGACGGAAGGGAGGCCGTCTGCGAGACTTTCCCTGCTGCTGTGTCTGCAGAGCTCCTTCCTCGTCATTCCCTCTGAGCGTCCTGCTTGCTTTCTAGGTAACATTCAGCATGGGTTTATTTGCCTAGCATCGTCCCATCCACTAGTCCTGTCGCTTCCAAGTGAGCAGGGACTTCGCTGCCTTTTCCTCATCATTGTCTATACACAGCCTGCAGAAGCTCAGTACATATCCAGGAAGTGGAATGAATAGAATCAGCCGGAAGTGGCAGCTACGCAGGGCGTCTTCCTAGACCCTTGCACAGCATCTCCAATGGACTCAGCTTAGAAGCTTGGGGTCATAAAGGGGATGTAGTGTGAACGTCAGTTATCGTAGGTGCTCCAAAGGCTGAAGCAGAAAGGGTTCAAGACTGAGCCCAACCTGGGCAACTTCGCAAGATATTGGTAAAAGCTGGAGAGACAGAGACACAGAGACAGAGACAGAGACAGACAGACAGACAGACAGACAGGAGGTCGAGATGGCAATGTAGCTCAATGGTTCAGAGTACTTATTTTGGGGCAGGGAAATAGCTCCGTGGCACATGTGCCTGCCTAGCAAGTGCAAGGTCATGAGTTCAAAACCTAGTCCCACAAAAAAAAAAAAAAAAAAAAAAAAAAATGCTCACAGAGTACTTATTTAACACAAGTTCAATTTCCAGTAAAAGGAAAGAAAGAGAGGGAGAAGAAAAGAAGGGAAGGAAGGGAAAGGAAAGGAAGGAAAGACAGCTTCTAGTCATGGCAAGTTCTCTAATGTCCATTAATTCTAATGCATAGCGAGTAGACACCTTTTTATCTAAAACATTCACTCTCATGCCATCTGGAGTTACATACGATATATCTACCCCTGAAAACGTTTGAATTTGGCTCTTTCATCCTCGCCACCCTTCACATACCTTCTCCTCCAGAGACACCGAGGGAGAACGTTTCGATTGCTTCTGTCCCACCTCGACCCCGTAGCCAATGTTTTTCCAATGAATATTTGCTTAATTTGAACCATTGCAAATTGAATCCAGTATGAAGAATACTAAGCAATAATTGTGGCCTTTACTTTGGATATGACCACTTTATTACACATTATGAGCTGCTTTCTCTTTTTCATTAAGAAATGTATCATGCTAATAATTGATATTGAGTGCGCAGCCAACCCAAGCCACTGCTTCCATTTCTCACACATAGCCTCCCCTCCCCAGTGCATCTAATTGCTAGAACTTACCTATGGGCTCTGTAGTTCATCTCATTAGTTTTGATCCGTCAGTGTAGCCTGTCTGGATATCTCTGAATCTTGTTTCTGCCAGCTGACTGATTAGTGCTACTTCCTGACTCTCATCAACTGAACACTTGACAAGCCGGCTCTCTTTGCCTTCATCGAAACCGTTGGTAAGAATACCAAACCAGTCAGAGTGCTTCCACCCTACCTGGAGAGGCCCCCTGCACCCCTGCGCTGGGTGCAGGCATGAGTCAGGCATGGGATCCCATCATGTCCGTGTCGTTGCTCTTGTTCCCCTGCCTTCCTGTAGTTCGTGCATATCAGCTCTGTCACTGCCCTTCGACTTCCCAGCCTGCAGAACATAGCAGAAAAAGACACGAGGTCGATGTGGCATGAATTTTCTTGATGAGAACACAAGAAGCAGCTTGGAGGCCACAGAGGCATGTGGCTCTTCAGAACGAAGACTCCTGTCTCCTACTGAGGCTTCATCTCCTCTCTTGTGGATTTGCCTCATAACCTCTGTCACTTTTCACTTCTGATCTGTTCTGCTGCCTCTGTCACACACTTGTCTGGTCTCCTATCATGGTCTGCATGCATTGGATGGAGACTAGGAAGGCATAGAGTTATAAGCAAGGGGTGCTCTGGTGTCACCGTGAGAAGTGACGTGTTGGCACCTTTGACGAGCCCTGAGGCAGCCTCCATGGTAGTGTGGCGCAGCGGCTCAGGACAGCTCCTACAGAAGCTCCAGCTCTCCTCATCCTCAGTTCCTCTTCAGTACTTTCTGCCTCCATTTCCTGCAATGAACTTCCACCTTACAAGAAGCAGAAGCCCGCAGACCTCTTTCCATGCATAGCAAGCACTCCGCCTGGCTTCAGTGCTGTGGAGCTGCTGCCCTTCCGGTGCCTGGATGGTTTCTTTTTGGAAGCCTACAGCCTTCTTTCTCTCCAGTCTGTGGTCTCCTTCATGAGCGACCGCACTGCTGGGGCCACAGATCAGAAAGCCTCCTGGAGCCCAAGAGCAGGATTTAAAGAGGGCAGGGAATGTCTAGTTCTTCTTTCTGTGGTTTGTTGGCTTTTATTTCTGGTTTTTGACTCTTACATGCTAGTTGCCCCCATTTCTTCTCTCATTTCTCTCTCTTCTTCTGTCTACCCCAGTCCCCCTCTCTTAACCCTCCGTATTTCTTCAGTTCAAGGCTGACTAAAAGAAACAGAATTAAACTATCAGCCGTGGAGGAAGAATCGCCCAGGTTCTTTGTACTTCCTCTCAGAGCTCTGCATGCACGTTTAAGCATTCCCTTTTCATCCTTAAACTTTTTCATGATGACACCCTTCCTGCCACTTGAGCGATCGCGTGCTTCTGGTGGAAGAGCTGGAGCGTGGCTAAGTGGCAGGTGGAAAAATTTTGCTCAATTCGTTCGACTGCTTTTGCCTTTAGGCGGTGCGTGCTATCCGAATGTGCACAGGCACAGTAAAAACTGGCAGTCGTGTATCACTCAGAGACCTCAGCCCAACTGAGCCATGTTAGCAGATGTGAAGACCACCTAAAGCCTAAGGTAAGTATGGGCAAGCCACAGATAAGTGGCTTCATTGTGCTGTCAGCTCTGCTGTGACCTCTATTATGCTCCCCCACAGCACATGTGTCTAATTCTGAGTATATTGGAGGAGGTGAGTTTGTGAAGAGGTAATTGAATTTTGAGAAGGTCATGAGGCTGAGACCTTCATGGTGGTATTGTGCTCTGACAAGAAGAGACAGTACAGGTACGGCCCTCTCTGCTGTACAGAGAGCATGGAGGAGGGGGCTTGTCTACAAGCCATCACCAGACACCTACTCAGCTGGTGCCTTGATCGGTGGTGACTCCTGACCTCCAAAACTGTGAGAAAATATTTTTCTATTGTCTTGGCCATCCAGCCAAAATAGACAAATACTTTGCTACGGCAACCCAAGCAGACCAATACAAATTCCCAAGCCAATTATTTGCTGTCTGACATAACATTTGTTTTCCAAATGTACCATTTGCATTCAAATCTACATGTAAATTGAATTAGCTAATTAATACAGGTATAAAGTACCTCAGGATAGAAGTCTCTGGTGACTCCATTTCTCATTAATTCCCAGATATTTATATACCCTCACTTTGAACTTCTGGATTAAACACTCTGGCTTCTCACTTAACTGTAAAGCACTCCCACTATTTTATCCAAATGTTCTGCTGTCCACATTGCCTCTCTGTCCTGACTTTTTCCTGGAGCTTCACACTCAGCCATCCCTACATGGAGCTTTTGGGCTGAGAATCAAGCAGTCAGCCTGTTTGTCAGCAAAGCCCACACTTACGTTGCATTTCCACAGCTTGCTCTTTCTACTTGCGTGCTAAGAATTAGGAAGTAAAATGCAAGCGTCCTGTTTCCTTTTCAGGAGTAGAAAGGGTTGAAATGGCTAGCTGTGATGACCATGGTGATCCTAGCACTGGTGAGTCCTGACTCCCTCACCCGTGTATGTCCTTTAATCTTTGCGATGAGCCCTATAAAATGAGAATGATTGGATGATGAATGCGAGGCAAAGAGATTAATTGCTGAAGATAGCACAACTCTACCACAATGGGTAGTAGAGTCAGGATTTGAACTTAGGTAAATCCAAACCTCACACACCTATGTATTAACTTACTAGACATAGTCATTGAGCACGGTCAGAGTGGAAGGACGCAAGCCTCGGTTTGATCTCATGGAAGCCTACTCCTCAATGAAGACTCATACCTTTACTACTTCTTTTGTGTGGAAGGACTACTATATGTGTTACAACTGACATTTAACCTTCTCCAGTGGAGAAATTGCTTGGTTTACTGACTGAATGACACACACTTAATACTACACTGACTATCTTTCCTCAGTCCATAAAAGTGTCAGTGGGGGTGTTTGAACATATGTGTGTGTCAGGAGTTGATGGCAGGCAGAGTTTGTAACCTTACTTGGTATCAAAGTATTGTCCAGCTATTTCAGTTTCTTTTCCTGTGGTTTAAAGATTTGCTTCAGCAGTGTTGCTTTTCACGCACGGCATCACCATTTGTCCATTTTAGGGCCAGAAGGTATTTGGCCCACGCTTAGGGGATATAGGCCATTCTGATGTCAGCACCCCTTTATGGGCTGGTTGTATCTGGGCCATTGAAAAAAAAAGAATACTCAGTTTCTTGCTGCCAGTCAGGTGGTACAAATAGCTGCTGTCAGACAGGTCATTAAACAATACAAAGATTCCCTAAAGACAGACATAAGAACTTGTAGCATCTGCCTTTGGTTATGGGAGATCATAACCAAACATGCTCTCAAGTGTCTATTTAAACAGCCTCATAAGCCTGCACTGAATAGCCATTCAATCAACAAGGGTTGGGCTGAATGGAAATCTATAGAACCTGAGCAAAGAACTCAAAGGGGACTTCTGGCTCCCTTGTCCAGATTCATCTTGTCCTTCCAGAGCAACTGCTACTTAGAGACCCAGTGACAAAACAAGTGCCTATCATTATTGCCTATTCCAGTGGTCCCCTCCCTCCCTTATGTGTCTTTGCTTAGAATTACATGGTCAGAGGAAAAAAATGAAGAAAGCATGCTGGTAATAAAGGGTCACTGCTTCTGGAGTCATGATCCTGTATGCTTCTTAATAATCATAACACTTAACTGGTTCTTTCCTGACTTGTAGCTGTGATGGTTAATTTGAGTGCTAACTCAAGTGGGTTAGGAGCTGCCCGGGTGACTAGCAACATTATTTCTAGGTGTGCCTGTGAACATGTTTCTAAAAGAGATTACCATTTGTTCTTTTTGTTGTTGTTGTTGTTGTTATTTTCAGGTAGCAAAACCAGGCTTTATTTTGGAAAAGACAGTTGAACTGGGTTTTGGTGGAGGGCACAGGCAAGAAGGGGTACTCCAGGCAGTAATGACCCCCAGCGGTGGGCTGAGGGCTAAGCTGAGCCTGAGGTGGGTCTCTTGCTCCTAATGCTCACTTGCACAGCTGTCTCTCCACAGGCTCTGGGGTAGCCACTGGAGAGGTGCGGGCTGGGAGAGTCTGCTGTGGCCCATTCGCTTGGGCAGGACATCAGAGGTCTCAGACACCAGCTTCCCATCGCAGGTCTAGATCTTCTTCACAACCACAGAAGACTTGATGTGAGTGAAGCCAGGGCTTTGGAGGCTCCTGAAGCTAGGGCTTGTGAGGCCCCCTTAGAGTGAGCTCACCATTCCTGAATAGCCACTGGCGGTCTTTGTGTGGATGCTCAAGTTCTGCATCCCAGCCTGCAGCCTGTTCTCCTCACCCTCCAGCAGCTTGAAGTAGGTGGTGATCTCAATGTCCAGGGCAAGCTTGACGTTGATGAGCTCAGGGTCCTTGCGCAGCTGCTGAGCCATGTCCTGCTTGGCCTTCTGTAGGGCAGCGTCCAGCTGGGCCACCTTGGCATTGGCATCCTTAATGGCCATCTCCTCACGCTGCTCGATATCAGCAATGGCAGCCTCCAGGGATGCTCTCTGGCCTTTGAGGGCCTACAGGCAGCTGACGCTGC
>PVKN010038964.1:0-10930 GCA_004027915.1 Capromys pilorides | reverse complement strand
TCTCAATTAAGTACTTACTTATAAAAGGGCCTTGACTGGTGGTCTACATGAAAATCTGCTGCTTCTTTCCTATAAAACAAACAATAGTTGAGAATTACATAAGGAAACTAATACTTGAGCTTACACAATTAAAATAAAGTTGAAATCCTCTAAATACATGTACATATATGTGTATTTCATGTGTACATTAACGATTTTTCACCAAATATGTCTCAAAAATCCACCTCTTTTTTAATATTTCAAACTATGATTCATACCTATGTCAAGACAGAAAACAAAAATAAAAATTGAAAGTATTCTCTCTCTCTCTCTGGAACTAGGGATTTGAGCTCAAGGCCTTCACATTGAGTTGCATGCCCACCTGTTCTGCTGTTTTATCTTTTGGACAATTTCACTAAGTTGCTAAGCTGCCCAGGCTGAGCCCAAACTTGTGATCTTTCTGCCTCAGTCTCTCAGAATGCTGGATCACAGGTGTTCACCACTAAACTCAGCTAAGTACCTATTTTTCTATTCTTTATCTTTTTTCATAGTACGCGCTTGTGATAGTTTTTTTTCTAATTTGTAAGACATCATCTGACTTTCTTCTCACCAGCATATTTGAAAATCTTGAACCAAAGTTTAACATTTGATCAGATATAAGAATATTTGTTAGGGCTGGGGAGATAGCTCAATAGAATAAGCGCTTGCCTGGCAAGTGCAAGGGCCTGAGCTCAACCTCCAGTTCCACAAAAAAAACCAAGAATCAACTTGGTATGAAATGCTGTTAAGAACTTATTGGCCTATTACAAAATGAATTTACATAACATGTTATGTCTGAGTACACGTTCATTCTTAGCTTGGTACTCAAGTATTCCTTTGTCTAAAAGAGATGATGACAGTATACTTTGCCAACATAGAAAATAAAATGTATCTCAAGACATGGACTAGGGAAGAAACCTTTCATTTTTCTAGAGATTATTATATGTCACAATCAAATTACTGTATTTATTCCTCACATTAGCATACTGAAATAGATATGATCACCTTCATTTTTATGTATGAGAAGAATTAGGGTCAGTGTGATTACATAACTTAGTGAGACTAAGGGCAAGATAGGAAGATTTGAACTCAAATCTTTCTGATTGTTAATCTGATTGCTCGAACTCTATTTACTAATCATAGGAAGAAAAATATCTTGGGGCTGGCAAGATAACTCAGCAGTCTAAAGCGCCTGCTTAGGCAAGCTTAGGCAAAGTGCAGAGACCACAGTTAGATCCCCAGCACCACATGCCACACTAGCCACACCTGCAGGGCAAAGAAAAAGAAAAAGGAGAAGAAGAAAAAAAAAAAAAGAAAACAACTTGCCAAAGCAGAGTTCACAAAAATGAGATAAGTATATATTATACCAGTGTAACACAGGGAAAACCGAATGACTAAAAGACTGGCATGGATGTAATTAGACAAATTAGCAAGAGTGATACTAAAATAACTCCAAACTTCTCAACACAAAGACTGAGCTACTAGAAATAAAACAACAATCATAATCATGCATATCAATGAAAAAACCTTACTACATTAGTAAAGATTTTTTTTTCTAAAAAGTACTAATTCCACAGGTACCTCCAGTCCAAATCTAAACTTGAAACTTAGATGAGAGTTCATGAAAATTTTCCCCATAGTTCTTCTTTTCTCCCTTAAAAGGCTTGGAAAGAAGTAGATTTTAACGAATAGGATTTTTGTTGGTTCATTTTGTAGTTATGAAGAAATTCACCATTCTTTTCCAAGGATATATATAATAGTTAAGAAATATAGTCGGCAGGAGTAATGTCACACACCTGTAACACCAGCACCCTGGGAAGCTGAGAAAACAAGCAAGTTCAAGTCCAGCCTGGGAAACTTAGGAACTTAAGTGAGACTCTCTCAAAATTTGAAAAAAAAAAAAAAAAAAAGTTAAAAAGTGCTGGAAAGTTGATCTTAAAACTAAAAATACAAATTCAGAGAGAATTCAGCTCCTGCCTTTTGAAAACCACCACGACTGCACACCTGAATGCAAATATGGAAGAATTTAATCATTGACAGAAGCTCCTTTAGGGTACCTCAAGCTCCTAACATGTCTTACTGAGCAGGTCAAGAATGCAAGGCCCTAACTTCTCTCTTCTACTTGTTTCTCAGGGTTGTCTACAGCGAGTATCCATGAAGGATGGTTGTAGTCTCTCCCCAGTATGAAGACAGTCTTATTTACTGATTGCTGATGACACAGTTGGAAAACCAGGTTTACACATCTTCAGGTACAATGTAGCCCAGTATGTACCTCAGCCTGGGTCACATGCTCCATACAAATGTGGAGGTGAGGGGAAGCAACACAAACATGATGTGCACTCTGCTGGCTGAAGTTCTCTGTCTCCAACCCAGTAGACTCTTGGTCTCTGCTACTATGAATGGAGGAGTGACAAAAAGTTCTTTAGAAGCCTGTTTGCTGGGTAAAATCACAAAAATCATCTAAATTCACAGAAATGTATAAGATGCTATGAATAATTGAAGAAGTTTTTGTGGGAATTAACTCCCAATTAAGCATTTGAGCTAAGCCTGAAAAAATGAATAGGAATGAACTAAAAAACAAAGTAGAGCATCAAGACACAACAAAAATATGCATAAGAAAACTGAAGCGAGATAAAGCATGGCAGATTCATGGGACTGAAACCCAAATGGCCTCTAGAAATGCCAAGTGGTAAATCTATTAAGGTAGGTGAGACCAGATGATTATGGGCCTGGTCTACTTCATCAAAGAACTAGTCTATTTTTTCCTACAGATGGTGAACTGATGAAAGGTTTAAGAAAGGAGATGATGACATTTCATTTTATAAGAGTCATGCTAGTGTCAATATAGAGAAAAAAATGAAGCAATTTTGGGGTAGGAAATAACCCATCAAATGTCAGTAGAGGATATGAAGTCCAGAACTAAACATATCAGTCAGCTGCCTATCTTAACATTTTGAGTACCTAAACAGGAATCATAAAAATGAGGGTTGGAAGAAGGAAAAGGCTCCCAAAATATGTAGAATAAGGAAGTAAAAAGACTTAAAATACCAGAGATAGATAGATTATAGATAGGTAGGAGGAACAAGGAAGAGAAAGATGACTCCAGCATCACTTTCAGACTGATGGGTTGTAAAGAGAAGTCAGGGCTGAACACGCATTTATATTTGATCTGTCTATCCATGATGTATGGATACATATGAAACTAATCCAGTTAAAGGATAAAGAAAAGAATATACAAAAACCTGGAGGAATACCTACTTTCAGAAAAAATATTCTTATTCTACATACGTAGTCATGGCAGGTCATCGAAATGATGGTAACAATCATAGAGATGGGGGTGCAAACTGTCTACAGAGCAAGGGGTCCTGTGATCACTCACAGAGAAGCTGAACATTCCTGTTGACAGAAGAAGGCTCAGGAGGAAAGATTAGAAGTCAAGTGCTCAAATACTTAACGAATGTAGTCTGTGACCTGATGAATGTAAAGCAGGCTCAGTGCTTGATAATATTAGCTAAATGGAATGACATTCCCAGGCTGAGTGGGAATGAAAGAGTAGAGACTGAAAAGGGGGATAAAATACTGATATTATAATATGACTCTGAGAGACAAGGAATATTCATGAATAAGCACCCTATGCTAAAAGCTAAAAGGGATGCCCTGATACAAGAATCAGATTTCAACTGAAGGCAAGAGGTAGGGGGGATTAGGGAGTACTGTGGACACAGGAATGCTTGTTTACAAGGACAAGATTTCCAGAAGCATCAGTAAAGGGGGTTTGATAATGGATTAGTGATCAGACTAGGAGGAAAGGCAAACAAAACAAAAGGATGAATGTTTGTACGGAAAGTACATGGGCCTATATTAGTGGCACTCCAATTATGAAGAGCTGTACAAGACCTAGATGGAATTAATAAGCCTCACTGATTAAAGAAATTCTATCAGATTTGCATTTTACAGTGCTCCTGTGGCACTGATAGGTTTCAGCAGCTTCCTTCATGTGCTATAGAACCAATGTCACAGACAAAAAAGTATCCCTATCATGGAAAGTTTGACACTAAGTTATCAAACACCAGAGGCATACAGACAGTAAACTTGTGTAACCGTCATAGCAATTTTAGGCTATAGGTACTATTATAATCTGCATTTTGCAGAAACAAGGACAGGTGAATTGTTCAGAGTCATATCGAGGGAGTGGTACAGTTACTGGTAAATGGCCGTAGGCTCTGTTGTGAAATGTAAGCCTCTTGCATCTCAAGACAGTACAGAAACAGGGAGATCTTATGCAGCAGAAAATGTCAGATTAAGCATGTCATCATAGAGGTAAAGTTGAGGGTATTTTCTTAACGTTTGTAGGATCACATTTAGGAGTTTGGCTGACTACCTACTGCCATTCATTGTTCTTATTCTCACAGAAACACAAATGCAACTGACTCATAAAACAGGCACCCATGAACAGATGACTTCTGAAGCAGTGAGAAGACACCTGATCAAAATCAAACAAAAACTTCAGAAAAAAATAGAAGAATATTATCAGAGCCAGTTCAGTCTAAGTGCGATATTCATGTCCTCACAGATCCTGTGATCCCAAGGAACAGAGGCCTCTATGCTAACAGAAACTCTGTCTCTCTTCTTCATCCTCTAGACTAGCTCAGTCATTGCTTTGTCTACTTGATAAGAATTTTTTAAAAGCAAATACCCAAAAGCATGAAAGGATTATTTTTCCCTCCATAGGCTCTTGGAAAAGATTGGAAAGAAGAGAGGCCCATTTCTCTATTCTTTATTTGAACAGTGAATATTTTCCATGTAATATCTAAGGTAGAAACATACTTGTATCATGGAATTAGATTTAAAGAGGCTAAATAGGATCTTGTTTTCACTAAATAACTTTAAAAATATCTGATTAGATGCCTGGATTGCTCCCAGGGTAGCAAACAGACATATTTACCTAATATTCATAGAAAAAGGTGCCTAATATAAACATTTTCAAGCACAATACTTTTGGAAACTTGAACAAGTAGAAATAATCAGGCATTTGTTTTCTCTTTTATACTTTTACTTTATTTTTATATATTTGGTGTAGGGTTTCACTATGCAACTTGGATTCCCCAGTGATCCTACTGCATCAGCATCCCCAGTGCTGGAATTACAGATGTGTGCCACAAAGCTGGTTTCAGTGGTGGGATAAGCATGCCCAGGACGGGGCTGGTGGGCATGTGGCACTGGGGGTCGAAATCAGGGTCCTTGTGCTTGCCTAGGCAGGCACTTATACTGCTGAGCTATCTCTGCAGTCCTCATTCATACTTTTAAAGCAGATGTTATTCTTAAATATTAAGAAGAGGAAGCAATTACAACTACCAAGCACTGCTTGTACAATTTTGATATTTCTAACTTTTAGACTTCACCGATTCATATATTACATGGGGAATTTTTGCTCATTTTGATAAGATTACTAGTCTGGGCTATTCAATGAGAGGTTGTTTTCTAAATCAGTGATGTGAAAGACAGTTGGTTTTAAAAAAAGAATAGGATATTCCATAACTGAAAATAACCAATAACTCACCTTGAAAGTGTCATCATTTTGAGTTTGGTTATGGTAAACCCAGCTTTGTTTATTATTTCAATTATTTCTCCAACCTTTGATACTGCATCTGGTTTAATCAGGGCTATTGTTCTGTAAAGAAATACAGAATAAGACAGAAAATGAAAATAGTTCTGCAGTTTTTATTCTAATGTCCAGTAATAGCAGCGCCCTTAACAATCACTCCATATCAATATCAAAATTAAATATACATAGAAATGCATTACAGATGTCTCTTAAAAACTTCTATGAAATAAAATTACTATTTTCCCAAGCAAATCAAAATTAGGTGCCCAGAGTTAAAAAGATGAAGAGCCGGGCCAGTGGCATAAGCACCTGCCTGGCAAGTGCAAGGTCCTGAGTTTGAGAAGGAAGAGAAGAAAAGGGAGGAAGAGAAAGGAAAAAAGGGAAGGAAGAAAAAAGAAAAATGCTATGTCAAAAACCTAAAACTGTTTTTTTGTTTGTTTGTTTTATGTACTTGGTACAGGGTCTCACTATCCAGCTCCGAATTATAATAATCCCCCTGTTTTTAATCTCCTCAGTGTCAGGATTACAGGCATGTGCCACCACACCTGGACTCAGTGTGGCTCGGTACATCCAGGGGCACAGCGTATGTGCATATGGTGCTGGGGATTGAACCCCAGTCCCTGTGCTTGCCTAAGCAGACATTTAGTGCACTGAGCTATCTTGCCAGCCCTAAAATTATTATAACAAACATGTTTAACTTAGACAAGCACTTAACAATCTTTCTCCTCCCAGTATGTACTGAGAAATGGACCTAAGGTACTATGACTAAAAGTAAAGTACTCGACCATTAAGCTCTATCCCTTAGCCCCTTTTATTTTATTTTGAGATATGGTCTCGACTAAGTTACCCAGTCTAGTTGCAAACTCCTACCTCAGCCTCCTGAATAACTAAGAAAGGAGGCATATACCATCACACCCAACTTGTTTTTATTTTCCATAAGACATTTTATACAAAACACTAACCTCTAAAGTTGCATTAGATATGTTAGGAGCTTAGTTGCTGTTACTCCATGCAGTCATAATTGATTTGCAAATTATAAATGTTTCTATTGGGTAGTTAACATGCAAGAACTAAATGTATTCTTACTCAACAGTTTAACAATGCATATAAATAGGGAACAGTGTGCTAATTTTAAAATCATGTTTTTCTCCAAGATACATCAGAATAATATATTCTCCCTGACTCAAAATCTCGTAACTAATAGAATTTAAAGATGGACATCACCCAAGTGCCCTTGTTTTACTGATGAGGAAGCTAGGCTTAGGCAAGCAACGTGCAAAGGCCAGCAACTGGTGAGCAGCATATTCAAGATGGAATGCCTAGCCTGCACAATTGCAAAGCCTGTGCTCTTTCCACATCACCAATATCATGACTATTAGTAATATTAAAAAGGCTCAGAAAATCTACATAAATAATATGTACACAGGCCAGATGAAAACCTGATTAGTAGAAGTAATTCAATTTGTATAATAAAAAATCGCTGCCACTTCACCTTCTGACAATACTGGCACTAATTCAAGGAATCTGTAGCAGCTGGCCTTTTCATAGTTGGCTTTTTTCATCAATAAGACAAGCACAGCTGAGGATGGAATATTTTAATGACATCACATACAACGACACAAATTATAACTTGGTTTTTAAACTTTAAATAACAAAAGAAATGGTTAATCTTAAAATCATTTCTTTGTAGTCTGAAATAAGTCACTTGTAGAACTTTATATTACATGGATTTGTCAAAAATATAGTTAAAAAGTGCAGTTAAAAGTCTTTGCTTTTTCATTTATATTGCTTGATATTATAAGCCAAATTTACCTATAAATTGTTTGTGACAAGCTCTGCAAGAGTATTTCATAAGCCCTAAATTAGAAGGAACATAGAAAATATTACAGTAGGGCTGGGAGTGTAGCCTAGCATGGTTTTAGCTTCAATCTTGAGTACCACACACAAAAAAAAAAAAAAAAAAAAAGAAAGAAAGAAAGAAAACCACAGCAGCAATCATCAAGTTCTATAAATAAGAAGAAATACAAAACTGAACTAGGAATGTAGCTCAGTAGTGGAACATTTGCCTAGCATGTACAAGACCCCAAGACATGTGCAAGGGCACAGGTCTCATCTCAGCATCATTAAATAGTCTAAAACAGATAAAATTCAGTTTAAACTATAATTTCATTTTCTATTAAATTCGTACAGAATCGAGTCAATGATTATATTGGCTGATTAAATAAGTTTCTTTGTAGTGACTTTGCTGCTTAATTGTCTAGTAGGTAATAATCAAAATGCATTTTGGAAGGCAAATAAGACAGGCATTTAAAGTCTTGAGTTATTTAAAATTATACATGACATATAAAAAGACAAGGCCACATGAGTATGGTAACTTGTCTTTGTTAAATGGTGCCACATAACAAAACCAAGCCATATGTTGCTACTTTAAACAACAAATTGCTCCTATGAGACCATTTATGCCGCTACATTCAGCTAGTGGACCAGAGGGAAGCAGCACTGAGCTAAACGAGTGGCGCTTCTATTGCTGGGGTCTTTCTATTCATAAAGAGACCAGATCAGAATTCTTCACACTTCTCCACAGAGGAACCCATGGACAAGCATTTATCAAGCTTTCCCTTGAGGCACAGCCAATGAAATTCACACAGTCAAACCCATGCTGGCGTAAGATGGAACCAGACAGGGACATGAATACCAGGAGGTTTGATATGCTGTTACAGTTAAAAATCTACCACCCAGGCATACTGCCACTGCATTGCAGCAAGCACTGGACAATGTAGCATGAGCTACTTTCGAGAGAAAACGAAATACTAGGGAAACAAATATTTTACACACAAACTTTTTTGCAATGGATAAAAAAAGACAGGCTGGCTAGCCTTCATAAACTCAGATGGCATACAAAGTTCTAAAAAATAACATGGCTCATAGAGCCATGCAAAAAACACTTTCTTCGTATCACAGGTTCTGAACAAAATCTGCAGCAAACATGCCTGTGACAAAGATAACTAGCTGATTGCTATACAACAAATATCCTACACCACATAGTGCTCATACCATACAATAAATGTCTTAATGCAATTCTATGGCCATTTGCATTCTATACACCTAAAAGAATACAAAAACATATTAACTTATGAAATATTCCAAAAGACATTTATTTTTGCCTTACATATAGAAATGCTCATTCTGAAATCAACTGAAGCTAAATTAATGATTTTGTTTTATGTTTTCTTTACAAGCATTAAATGTGTGCTTACCCCACGGATACAGGAAGACTTATGTCAGGTAACATGTGGTTTAACAGATGATACACTGAGTTAAGGCTTTTAATTAGCAACAAAGGCAAACTTATTCAGTGCAATCCTTTCACTAAATACAAAAAGACATGGAAACCTATTAAAATTTGCTTTTAGGGCCAGCCAGATAGCTCAGTGGACTAAAGTGCCTGCTTCAGCAGAGCACCGTGGCTGGGGTTCAATCCTGGGTATGCAGTGCCGGCCCTGCTCCCAGGGTGCACTGAGATAGCAATTAAGACTGGCTGTGGTGGCACGCGCCTGTAATCCCAGCAACTGGGAGGCTGAAAACAGGAGAATCACCATGATATGTATAGTGAGATCTTGCAGATTTTATACTAAAAACATTAAAAAATCTGTTTGTAAATGCAAAGATAGGCACAGGTTAGCAGAGAGGCCAGAGACAGCAGGCCTGGGCGTGGACACACGTCAGTAGGCAGGAGCAGCAGCACTGAAGTTTGAAGCAGCAGTGAGAATATGAGCCAGCCATTGTTACCTTAGGTGAACCACCAGTGTGCTCTGGCACCAGACATGTAGAATAGAAGCAGGCAGGAGGGGCTCCTGTATCAGAGTGCACTGGGAAAACTCAAGCAACAGAAGACCAGACCCAGACCCCACATCCAGAAGCCAAGCCACCCACAGCATAAATCCCACAATAAATTTTGCTAGAATACACAGCACATTTTTGGGATCTAACTTGGACACTACCACAGAACTGTGGACACCAGAGGAATTTTACTACTTTTATTTTTCTTTGTTTCTCTGATGAGCTATTTTTTTTTTTCTGTATTTTTTTTTTAATTTTGTTTTGTATGATTGGTTTTTTTTTCTTTTTTCACTATTCAGATTTCTTACCGTTCTTATTTTCTTCTACTTGTCTTCTCTTTCTTTCCTCAATATCTCTTTATTTTATATGTTCATGTGGGTAAACACTGTCTCTTCTCTTTCTCATTCACCTCAAATACTTCTTTACTTTCTCTTGCATACTCTTTCCTAAGCCCTCTAGTTTCCCAAAACCTGGATGATTACCCTTTGCCTCCAGTCTTGCTTCTCCAATATTTCGTCTCTCTATCCTTATCCCTATCTCTCTTATATCCCCCATCCAGCAACAGAGCAAAAATCACTCTACGAAGGGGAAAATTGTTACACACAAATTCCTGGTATATGATAAATTTTATTACATAACTGTAGAATTTGCTTCTGTGGTTAAAGGTATAAGGTTAATAATTATCACAGTTTCTCAGCAGCTAGGCTGGACTTAATACTATTGTTATTGCCAACTGTACTACATTAGCCAGGATGTCACACATGCTATAATCAGTTTTTCTCCCTTATATAACACTGCAACTATACAAGGTCATAACCATCACCACAGTCCAGTATCAAATGACTTGATGCTAAACCAAATAGATAGCAACTTCTCAACTAAATAAATTGGGAAAGTAGATTCCTGGGACAGACACAGAGTCCAAGAACCACCTACTAGAAGATATGCCCAAGGAACAGAAATTTCCTAGGGAAGCCTCAATACTAGTGATACAGCTGTCTACCATAAGACATTGGCAAGCATCAACACAGAAAACAAAATAAAGCAAAAAATTAAAAAATGACAAGACAGAAGCAAAATGTAACCCAAGACCCTCAGCTCACCCAGGACGAGTCAAAAGAACAATGAGATAGAGGAAACCAGAAGCCAAGCTCTGGAACTTTCTGAAATGACAGCAACAGAAGAGAGGGGGAAAAAAAAAACTGGAAGAGGCTATATAAAAAATAATCTCACAGGTATAAAAAGAAATGATCATCAAATGAAAGTCATTAGACATAGCTTAAAAAATATATATAAAACCTTAGGAAAATGATGGAAACCACAAATGTTCAATGCAGGAAAATAATTAAATCCATAAACAGGTCTAAAGAGAAATCCAGGAGATTAAAATCTTCATTGAAAGTATAAGTAACAGGGGCTGGGGAGATAGCTCAGTAGAATAAGCACTTGCCCAGTAAAGTGCAAGGG
>PVKN010038963.1:0-10965 GCA_004027915.1 Capromys pilorides | reverse complement strand
TGTGTGATGGAAACACTAAGCAGAATTAGGTAAAACGCCCAAGTATTGCTGTCAAAGACTGGAGAACCATCCAAGGAGGAGAAATCAGCTCACCAGGAAGATGACCACAACTTGCATGATTCGTATGATCTTAAAATACAGCCCCAAAATCTATGCCAAAGCTTGTCAAATTCATTTCAAAAATTCCAAGACAAGACAGTAAGACCTGCAGTCAGAGTGAAGAGTTTAATAAACACCTCTCCTAACAAAAGATAAAGCAAGCAGAAAAATACTTAAAAGAAAGCTGAAAATAGGAACAAAACCATAAGCAAACCTAATTTAATGGGCATATATAAAACCAGGCACCCAAAATCTTAAAAACACATTTTCAAGCATTCAGGAACCTTTGTAAAATCGATCACACATAGTTTTCACAGGAATCCTTTGTCAAAATAATCGAATCAATATTGTATTGACCACATTTTGACAACAATGCAGTAGAGTTAGAAGTACCCACACATAAGAAAAAGTGAGCCCGGAGCAGCGCCAGGAAGGCTCCACCGCACCAGGCCCTCGCGGCTTCCTGAGTCAGCATGTCTGCCTTCTCCTCCTGGAAATCATAAAAAAGCAATAAGGGGACCGAGGCCATTTTGCAAACTACATTTTTCAGTGAAACTAGGAGGCGGACACAACCCACAGACTACAAATTACGTGGAGAAACCGTCAAAAACCACTCAACAGTAACTAAGAGAACACAGCAGCAGGCAGCGCCAGCAATTGCTAGAAAAATGCGCCTGCCCCGGCCACAGGGAGAAAGAAGCCAGCAACTCCATCCGACTCCCCACAGCGCGGAAACAAGGATGCCAGGGACTGAGGTGCACTCTGGGCCGTGGGTGGGTGAGAGGACCAGAAGCCAGCTCACACAGGTGAGTCAGATCCTCCTCCGACTACAAGAATTGTCATTCAAGTTACACAAGCAACCAAAGGTAATAAGCATACACAGCCAGGGAACACTGCTCCTGAGAGCTTTCCTGAGAAAAGTGATGAAGGATGGCACTCAGCCAACCAAGTTCAGGAAATTTCCAAGAGGCTGTAATGTTTAAATATAGATATAAGGCATAAACAAACAGAAGCCTATAATGCAGGTGCAGCCGGTGCCTGACCACACAGAAAGCATTAATTAAAGCTGCGAAGAAAAATGAGAAGAAAGCTTGGAAATTAGAACAAGTACATTGAATGCTCAATCCAAAATAGCTGTGTGTTGAAAGTACAGCTTAGGGCTAATAAGGTAATTAAAGTATGAATACACAGAACAATGCTAAGACAAAATTAAGAATAATAATACTAGTAAGTATGAAATCGGTGGTGAAAAGGAGAGTTGGAGAGAAAAAACTCAAGCTAATTTTGATTGCTCTCAGAATGAAATTCATATTCTTTGAGGAAATATAGCTTTAGGTAGTTGCATAATGGTTTAAAAGTAACTTTTGAATTAAAAATACCAGCTTTCAGGTGGCAGAACAGCTCAGTAGCCTAAACCACTGCCTGGCGAGAGCCAAGTCCTGAGTTTGATTCCCCATAGCAAAGAAAACCCAAAGGCTCTCTTCGTCATCAAAAAGAGTAAGTGAAGAAATGAAGCAAACAGTTGGCATAGGAAAGCGACACTTTAATAAACTTTAGTTTTTAGAATAGTCTTAGGTTCACAGCCAAGCTGAGGGAAGTCTAGAGAATTTCCATCTCTTGCCCCTATGCATGCACTCTCAACGCCTCTGCAGAGGGGGCATTGTCACAGTTTGCGCCGAGGCATCACTAAACTCCACAATCGCTGTTCATGCAGCACTCCTGCAGCTGTACTTAATGTGGGTGTGGGCAGATGCCTAGCAGACACGCAGGCGGCACTCTGGTGTCCTACAGAGAGGCCTCGCGGCCCTGCCTCCTCATTGTCCCCAGCAGCGGACGTCCAATAATCCTGTCACCATGTCCACCATCTTCTCCCTTATGGATGGAATCATTGACTTCCCTCCAAGGAACGAGGGACCCTGGGTAAGTGGCCAGGGCAGCCCCGCATAACACTGGCACAGTGTTCACTGAAGACACAACGGTGACTGCTCGGGTGGCGGGACACAGCAGCGGTGTATAGCAAAGCAACAGGTGGGCAGCAGAAGCCGTGAGCCGCAGCCACGCAGGGATGCTTTACTACCCTTTCAGTCCATGACAGACCACACATACCAAAACAGTAATGACAGATACAGAGAGTCTAAATTGCATGATTAAAAACATGTATGTCTTTGACAGATTGACATATTAAATTCTGTGCTCAAACAGTAGACAAAAAAAGTGCTCATGAAACATTTAACCCAAGAAAAGCCCACCTGTTAAGCCTTGCTATATGTCACTAAATGTCAGTGCTGTATGACAGGCCACTCCCAAAATTTCCTTAGATCAACAGCTCTCCACACAGCACTGTGTGAAACACAACTATTACACAAAGCATAGGCTCATTAGAATTTTAAATGCTCCTAGAAAAACTAAATTTTCGGAAAAAAGCACGTGTCTTTCTATTATTTTGACAGAAAGCGAGCTCTTGAATCAGACACATGAAAACACAAACATTGAAGGGAAAGATTAGAAACGCATCCACACTAAATGTTAATTAGAATTAAAAATGTAAATATATATGTAAGAAAGGGTGTCTCCAGCAAAGGGAAAGGAGGCTGCCGATGAGAGCACGACGGAGGCGGCTCCAGATCGCCACAAGATCCCCCTCGCAGCAGCAGCAGCACAGCAGCGCAGAAGCAGCAATTCATCCCTAGGCCAACAGGGAGGAGATGAACAACTCAATATTAAAATGTGCAAATGATATTGCAAGTGATCCAGAGAGGGAGAAACCCAAATGCTTAATAAACATATAAATGGAACCTAACCTCCCTAGGACTCGGAAAACACAAAGAAAAGCAGCGAGGGAGCCCCTGAGATGCTCCTCCGGCACCGGTGCCTCCCGCCCACTAGGCAGCTCGTGTATCCTATGTTCTCTGTTCCTCCTGTGTTCTTGAGGCTATGATAGCTCAGGGCCTGGCTGGAGGGGGGGCTCCCCCACACACTTCATTCTTGCAGAGCACACACACCCAGCCCCCAGCACCTTGTAACCCCTGGTGGGATGCGACTCCCCTCTCTGATGGGCATGACAAAGGATCTTCCCGAGCACTGGCCCCCTGCCTGGTGACCCCACTCTATCTGAAACTAATAAAGCCTATGTTGAAAACCTGTCCTGCTACCACTTGTCTTTAAGAATGTGCATTATTGCAGTCACTTCAGAGAATAAGTGGAAATGTCCAGTGAGACCAGAGACTTGCATGCCCTTCACCTGCTATTCTTCTAGCAACACTTCCCTCCCACTACGTATGTGCACCAGCTCTGCCTGAAGGGTGTTGTCATCCTGTGCTGCAGACATGTACCAATAAAAATTTTAAAAAATGAAAAGAGAAACTTACTTCTATGTCCACCAATAAAACCCAAAACTATCAAATATGCGCAAGAAAAACCCACAAGCAGTAGAGTAAAAACAATTAACATGCCAGAAGAGGAGTACAGATTTAAGAGCATGTTAGCAGCCATTAAGGAATCTTCCCAGTGTATCTATGGGTCTAGACTGTACAAAAACCCAAGTTTTAAACTGAACTTCTTTATCGTTTATAAAGCTGTCTGTGAAACTGCTGGGGCCCCTGTGGACTTGGGCATCACTTCAGCAGTGAGTAGCAGGGATGGGGGGGACGCGGGCAGTCTGGGGAGCACACCTCTACCATCACCTGTCTTTCTTTCATAAATAGAAAAAAGGAAGACCAGAAGCAAACCACCAGTGTATGTTGAGCATGTGATTTTCTTCTTTTTTATAATGTATTAGATACGGGGTCTCACTACACGGCTGGGACTGCTAGTGATCCTCCTGTTCCCAGCCTCCCCAGCACTGAGATTACAGGTGTGTGCCACCACGCCTGGGCTCAGTGGCCCGCTCAGCATGCCCAGGATCAGGGCAGGCTCAGCATGTGGTATAAAGGTTCGAACCCCAGTCCCTGTGCTTATCTAAGCAGGCGCTTAGTCCTCTGAGCTATCTTACCAGCCCACAATTTTCTTCTTAAAAGAACATTTTCTCCTTAAACTATTACTACTTTTCCTATTCGAGAACTTTATGGCTTATTGTTTTATTATTAAATAAAAGGGAACATCTTGTCTAAAATTCAGCTTTAGCCAATATACAGGACTCTGTGTAGGTAGCTTGTGGAAAATAGCCACTGCCACCAGCACTGCGATTTAGGATGCCGTTTGGCATCATGGCCCAGGTATGGGCAATAGGTTCAAACCCCAGCCTGGGGCAGGGATGGTCAGCTCGGCTCCTTCCACTGGCCCAGTCACGCCCTTCCCAGCCTTCCACACCCTCGTCCATCCTGTCCCCGGATCCTTAGGTGAGTTTCTGGGTGTCAGGTCAGGAAGTGACTCCTCTTTAAAACATGAATATTTGAGTACCACACTCCTCAGCAGACTTCAACAACAAAGCCCCACTTCCTACCCAGAAGGGTGGCTATTATCCAAACACAAGGAAGCTTGGAATCAGACGCTGTTGAGGTGTGAACCATGCGAGCCCACCAAGGGAGGGAGGGTGCCCCTGAGCAGCCACAGTGCAAAACAGGTTGGCAGTTCCCCAAAACCACAGACTTACACATCTTATGCTACAGTTTAAACCCAGAGGGCTCCCCAAGCCACCCTTGCTATGCTGCACTGGTGGGTGTGGAACAGGCGAGACAGAGGGAGCGGAACCTTCCAGGGAACTTCTCTCACTTTGAGTGTCAGGTATTTTGACACAGCAACGAGAAAGTAACAAAAACACCCAGTGACCCAGCAGTTTCTTTTCTGAGCACCAACCCAAAACACTCAATAGCAGAGGCTTAAACAGCTTTTTGTTTACCCACATTCACGGCAGCAATATTCCCACCACCAAGGGAGGAGCTGCATGGCCGTCCATCAGCAGATAAGTAGACATAAAGTACGGTCTACACAGAGAGTGACATGAGACTTGGCCTTGAAGAGCAAAGACATTCCAATGCGTGCAATCATACAGAGGAACCCGGAAGACCCTGTGCCAAGGGAAAGGCAGAAGTATGAGGCCAGCTGGGAAGGTAGGCAACCCTGGAGGAGACTGTGACCGTGAACGTGCTTAGTGTCACAGGTCTGTATACGTCACATGCTTAGAAGAGTGAATTTTGTGATGTATATGTTATCATAGCAATTCTTCAGAAAAGACTTCCATGTGTCAACCTTAAACATCTGACTTTTGGCTCTAGACAGATGAAGGGTACCATTTTTAAGGAGTGTTAGGAAGACAGGGGTCTCGCTGAGTAAGCAAATATTGTTTGGGTGCCCATTTGACTCTTTATAACACGGCAGGAGCTCAACAGTTCACTTGGGGAACCAGCCAATAAAAAGCCAATATAATGCAGGGTAAATGCAGTCAGAGGACAAACACAAGCTCCAACGTGGGGGTGGTGCCCAGAAAGACCAGCCAGACCTGGGCAGGTCCATCTCACAGCCTGCAGGGAGCCCAGTGAACCCGGGGGTGGGAGGTGGGTGTGTCCCGAAGAGAGACCTGAAGCTCAGATGCAGGTCCTTAGTGTGGTACTTGACCTTGGTGTTTTCTCCAGAAGAAATATGCAGTCTTTTCTCCCATTCAGACTCTAGTGGGGCCTGGAGCCTATTTTCTTGACACTTGCGTCTTTTTCCACAACGGACAAGGATGAAAATGAGCACAGAGTTCTTGATTCCTTCTCTGGTTTGAAAGGAGCATCAGTGATACACTACACGATCTAAGACGAGGAACGCTTTCTAGGCTTTCCTTCTGGGGCCTTCTACCCTGTCTGGAGAGGGAAAGGCTCTGAGAAGTGCAAAAAGCAGGCTCGGGTCCAAGTCACGGCTCCGCAGCGCTGAGAGACTTGGTGATTCACGGTTCTCCGGAAGCTCCTCGGACACCAGGAAACTTCTAATTCCGGGCAGCTTTCTTTTTAGCAAGTTGGCCCAGTCTTGCTATTTAAATGATTTCACTTGTATATGTCACACCCTCCCTTTGTGGCCCCAACTCCTCCGCCAGATGAGTTAGGTAGCCAAGGGGTAAGCACCACTCTGTAGTTCTCTTTCCCTGCCTGTCAGGACTAGCAAGCCACAGCATCAATATGTGATTTCTTGAGCCTGAGGCACCCAGCAGAGGCCACAGAACGTTCACAGGAGAAGACCAAGCCGTCAACACAGAGCCTCACACAAATCTTAGAGGCTTGACACAGGGCATGAAATGTCCAAGTAGCAAAGAAAAGCATGGAAGGTTTTTCCTCTTAAATTAAATAGTAATATGCTCAACGTTAAAAGATGATAATCATAGAAGTAAACTCCCCCAATATTATTTTTAATCCCAGCCTCAGTGAAAACATTATTAACATTTCATTGGACTTACTTTTAGTATTATAAATATTAATGAGTGTGACTTCATATACATGCATTTTCTAACAGTGTGTCTACATGCACATGTTTCCTCAATGTTTTCTGTTTTAATTGGCAGCACATTATAAATATTTCCCATGTCAAGAAAACAATATCCTTGGAAATAATTTAATAGATGCATACTGTTCGCAGTCACATACTGTACTGGGAGGGCAGTGGCATAACTGACACCTCCCCCACTGCCAGAAATTTAGGTCATTTCCAGGTTCCTGTGGCAAGCATGAGTGTGCGAGCTCACGTGCCCAAATTTATGCAATTTCCTAAGTGTCTCCTTAGAATAAATCATAGCTGTAGAATGATTGTGTAAGTTGCTGATGTGTAATATAGAATAACATGCTTATGGCACAATGTGACAACAGTGGGCTGAGTCCCCTAGACCCTTCCTCCGGAGCCACAAGCTGCTGGCATTTCCCCACAGTTACGTTACCTATATTCTGTCTCACTTTTTCCCACCTCTGCCCTCCAACGTGTCACTCGTACACTCCTTAGTGTCTTTTCTTTAAAAACAGGCTATTCTCCAAATCACAACATTATGGTCAGGAAAATTAAACTCAGTGCCACACTATCCTCTAGCAGGTCGACCACCTTCGAAATTATTTTACCCCAAGCCAACCAGCTCGGAGCTGCCACACGTCTGTAGCCTTGTTTTTTGCCGAAACAGTTTTACCTTGTTTTACCAGATTTTTTCCCCGAATAGAGTTTCCAGGTTAGCTGTTTTGCAGAAAGACCCTTCACTTCCATTTGTCTGTTTGCTCGCGATTGCACTCAGCTGAAAGCCTTCCTTAGCAGTCACATTTAGTGGGTGGTCTTGTGTTCCCAGAGGATCACAACGGGAACCACGTGGCAGTTCCCATCCTTAGGATTAGTGTGATACTTGATCGTCTGATTAAGGAGTCAGCTATCATGTTTTCCTGATTATAAATGCATCGTTTTTCGTGTACAGCTAAAGATCCGCTGTGGATGCCATGCACTTCCTAGAGTTTTGCTTAAACACTGACGAGCTGCCTTGAGAGGCTGACAGACACTGAGCAGGAAGCAGCAGTGACGGGGACAGTGGCAAAGGACCAAGAGCAGTTGCTTGTAGGTTCTTGGTAACACTAAGTGGTGACTTCCCTGAGAAGGCTCGTGGAAATGGCCACGCTTCTGTTCTCTGACCAAGGACCCCGGAGCTGCGAGCATCCGTTTTTGCTCTCTCCAGGAGAGGCGAATGCCTCTAGGGTGCTGCTGTGGCTCCTGCTTCCTGTAATGCAAGGATTGACAGGCAGGAGAACGCAGGCTTCCTCCCTCTCTACAGCCACACCTTCCTCTGTCCAGTCCCAGTATTTTCCGGAACATTCTGCGTGGCTGCTCCAACGCTGATCATTTCCCCCTGGCTCCCTCTGACCTCGCATAGCACGTAGTCCCTGCCTGCCCTGTTGCTCAGATTCACGCCAGAGCTCTCGCTGCGCACGGTACTGCCCATCCATCTGCAGAGCCCTCCTGGCCATGTCAGACTCCGCCCAGGACTCGGAGCCCGAGCTGAGCTCAGGGCCACAGCCCACACATCCTAGACTACGAAGTGAAGAATGCAGGATAAGAGAGAAAGCCTGAGAAGGTGTGGCTTTGCTGAAGCTTAAATGCTGTTTTCCACTTTCCTACAGAAAATGGGCGCAGAGAGGGACTGGTTTGTGAACTAAGTATAATGAGACCCCAGAACTCCCGCTGATTGTCTGTTGGCAGGCTGGCGCTAGAGTCTGACTTAGGCATCACGGATACCCACATTTTCTCCACCTCACCCTTCTCCAGGTCAAGCACTCCCGATGGTCCTTGGTCCCTTCTACCATCCCTAAATTTCCCCTTCTATTCCCCTACTGAAGCTGGAACTCAAATTGCCAGCTCTGACCATGGACCTGTACCCTCTCGGGCTCCCTCTGAGCAGCCAAGTCTGTTCAGTCACTAAATGTTGGCTCCATCCCAGCTCCCTCTGCATGCTGGAATCTGAGTCGCTAGTGTCTGGCCCCATCACTCGGCTCTCTGACCCTCCCTGTCCAGCTCTGTCCTGTCCTTCCTCGACTCCCTACCTGCTGGCTCTCTCCCAGGCATCTGGTGCAGGACACACTGTCCCTCAGAGTACAGCTGGTTGCTGCACTCTTTACGCATGTCTGCGAGTGTGCCGGCAATAAACTCCTGCTCCGGTACCAACCAGATGACGCAGGCTTCCAATGCAGGAATCATAAGCCAACTACATCTGCCCCATCCCTTGTGTCCTTGGTGTATTAAAGTGAGATGGCGAACTTCTGTAAAAGACTGGGTAGTATTTATTTTGTATTTTTCAGGCCAAGAGGCAAAAGCAAAGATAATGAATAGATATTATATAATGAGAAGTTAAACAAATCTCTATACATGATGAAATACAAAATAGAATACTACTAACTGAATCATTCGCTGTTTTAACGTAGGCATGTTGTGGTAGATGATATCTAGATGTCCTCCCCAAAGCCTCGTGCACTCATACAGGAGGCTTGTCAGAGCTTGGTGGACCTGGGGTGAGTGATGGCGGGATTAAGGATGGGTGATAGTAACTGAGCCCACTAAATAGAGGTAGCATAGTTCTGGGTATAGCTGAAGGGATTTTCTGAGGACAGAGGCCCTGCCCTGGGTGGGGCAGCCCCACTGCCCCTCTTCACAGGCTGGGTGTCTGGATGAGATGAAAGGCAAAGGAAGGCTGCCGCCTGCGGCTGCTGCTTGCTGCTTTCCCGCCTTCTTGCCTGCCCTGCCATGGCTGTTGCGTCTCTGCCATGCCCTCTGCCGCCATACCTTAGAGCCACCCAGCCGTGGACTGTAGCCTCCACACCTGTGAGCCAAACAAACCTCTCCTCCTTCAACTTGTGGATGTCAGATATTTTGTCCCAGCAACAAGAAGAGTAACTAAGACAGCTTTAATTGGGAAGAGTGGGATTATTTTTGAGGCTTAAGTAATGTTTCACTTAACTGAGAACCAAACGTTCTGCTCTCTGTCAGAAAAGTCAGCTACAGATGTTTGATCTGTGATGAGATTTGATGTGCTCCATCTAGGAAGATGCTTTTCACATGGATAGAAATATTTATATAAATTCGTGATCAGGACTTCTCTTGAAAGATATTCACCATTTCAGAAGGCTGTTCTGGAACCCTGGCAGTGTTTTCTCTCACTGGTTCTGGCATTTCACTGAATTCCAGGTGAACCGGTGTTAGCTGAGAGTTAGCGGGTGCTCCTCAGCCGTACGGCTTTGCATGGGGGGTGAAATGTGAGCATTTCTCTCCTCTCACTACTGAAGCTATGAACTTAGAAAGTAAAACCACGGCAGAACAGGGTGGAAACACAGATCTCGCTTCTTGCCTTACCTGTGACATCACTGCACATATAAACCATGGCTTGACACTATCTGTGATGCAAACAACATTTGTTGTGGGCAAAATGACTTTAAAGCAGTGCAATTTTTACCCGTAAACACTACCTTGTCTTGTAGTTTCAGGTTTAATTCACTTAGAAAATGTTGCCCATTCTGCAGCGAAAACTAATTTTTAAAATCTTGCCATAGTCCATAATAGTAATTATCTCACAGTCCATGTGAAAATAGGTTATGGAGGGGCTATTGGTATAGCTTAGTAGAATAAGCGCTTGCCTGGCACGCACAAGAACCTGAGTTCAATCCCCAGTTCTGAAAAAAAAAAAAAAAAAACTTTCAAAAATAGGTTATGGGGCTGTGTGTGGTGGTACACACCTGCAATCCCAGCACTCAAAATGCTAAGACAGGAGGATCTCATGAGTTTGAGGCCAATCTAGGCTGCAAAATGAGTTCAAGGCCAGCCTGACCTTCATAGAAAAAATACATCTCAAAAAGACAACATGCAAGAGGTCACTCAGGCCATAATTTGGCCCAGAGGCTATAATTTACTGGTCCCTATATTACGACAATAAGCAAGCCCACGTGAAATCAAGGCAGAACAGGAAGTGCAGGAGACAGTGACTAATCTGACCCTGTCACTCAAGAAATGGTACCATGGACATGGCACAAGCCTTCGTATCTCATAGTGAGTAAAGGTGGTTATTTAATAGTGAAATATTTTTCAATTTCTTTCTTTCAAATGGCTGCTAAGTAGGTAAGTCATTAATATTTATTAGTTTAACATATTTTTTTGGACCAACCAGTTCCATGAAAACATTCCTGAGACACAGCACAGGGCTTCATGGCCCACAAAGCCTGGGAGCCTCTCACATGGACTCTGACTGAAACCAGGACCAGCTCTGTGTAGCTGGGACGTCATGCCTGACACCCACACATTTAAGGAGAAAAGTTTTACTTTTGCTCATGGTCTGCGGAGGTTTCAGTGCATCATGGCTGGGCAGGATGGGAGCGGAGGGTTGCTCAGGCCAGGACTGCAGGAAGCAGATCAAGGGAGGAGGAGGAGGAGGAGGAGGAGGAGGAG
>PVKN010038962.1:0-10965 GCA_004027915.1 Capromys pilorides | reverse complement strand
CCTCCAGTGAAGTTTCAACTTTTAATCTTAACAAGGTTTGACATCATCATCTGTGGAAAGAAAGAGGATGCTGAGATTTGAATTGTGGATCAATGCAGTTGAACAAATGTATTTTTAAAAAAATAAAAATATTTAATTCACAAACTCAATACAATGGAAAAGCATTGCAAACTGCATAGTCCAAATACAAAAACAGATGTAGAACTGGTGACTTTGAGCCAATTGTAAAAACCATGCAACATCACATAACAATGACTGTTTTCATTTAGTAAGGAAGGCACTAGCCCAAGTTACTTCCAGTTGTTTTTTTTTCTTTCCCACTTTAGGAAATCTCACTGGCTGCCCCAATTGACTATGACTCTCTCATTAGAAATATTTGCAAAACCACATGATATCTATAGACTGGCCCTGTACTTTATACCACTTACTCAAGGGTACATATAAAGAATTTTTGAGAGCTGACCAAACAGCTTAATGGATTAAAGTGCCTGCAAGCAAGCGCAGGGGCCAGGGGTTTGATTCCCCAGCTGCTGCCTACAGGGCATGCTGAGATGGCAATTGAGAACTACTACGAGGACAACAATATGCCTTGCATCAATTATTGAGAATGTCTTACTAATATGTTTTGAAACTGTCATATTATTATTTCTTATTAGAAGTAATAAAAAAGAAAATAAGTGTGGTGGTGCACACCTGAACCCCCAGCTCTTAGAAGGCTGTAAACAGGTGGATCACTACAAGTCTTATCTATAGTGAGACACTGAGCACCCCATAGACCCTTCTCTAAGATACAAAAAAAAAAATATGTTGTACGTTAAGACCACAGCAGAGCTGTTCTATGAGGAGAAGATCTAATATCCAAATTTACACACTTCTCTCAGAACACCTAGAGGCACAACTGTTTCTAATGAAGAACCTCATATCAAGCCAGTCATGGTGGAGCATACCTGTAATCCATGCATTCTGGAAAACTGAGGCAAGAAGATCCAAAGTTTGAGCTTTTACTCAGAAAACTATGATGGAGAAAGGGCAAGAGTATAAGCTAATCTTCAAGTGAGAAAAATAAAACCCATGAGTCCAGTGAGGAGCACATGCAACGGCACACACCTGTATTCCTCACCATGGTTCTGAGGCCAGTGTGAGCTACATAGTGAGTTCAAGGTCTGTTTGCACAGCATAGTGATAGTTCGTCTCAAAAAAAAAAAAAAATCAGCATCTAGAAATAGATAACAGGGAGCCAAAAGAACTTAAGAGAAATGGAAAGGGGTTAAGGAGCGGAAGTATCTATGGACCTCAAATACTTAAAATATTTTTATGAGAAATTAAACTGTTATTATTTACAAAAATCAAAACATTAAATGATCAGGAGAATTTTCAGTGGTATACTGGCAATGCTAAATGTCATTAAAGCTTTTGATAAATGATAGCAACTGTTTAATAAAGGAATTGTTCTGCTTGTTCTACTTGGTCATTTTTAACTATATTCTACTTCTGCAACGTAAGAAATGAGGTGGGATTTGGGGGCTTACCTGTCTGTCCTGCTTGCCCAGAAGGTACGAAGTGGCGATGCTGCACACAGGAATGACATCTTTAGGGTGCAGCAGGTGAGGTGCAGATGGGCTGCTGGGAAATACTAGCCGCCACCCTCTGCGGACTTTGCGATTTGCCTGCAATCTTTCAAGTCTTTGAAACGACTATTGAAGGAGGTGCAGTAAATTCAGGCGTAGGTTTACTGTGACAGTGTTTTGACAATGCCAAATCCGCCGATGACTGCATTGCTTGAGATTACACATTCATTACACAAAATGACCTCCTAATGCTCGTGTAGGATGGTGGCATTGTGACTCTGCCAGTGAAGAATACAGCAGTGGTAGATATTAACAGCAGAAAGTGACTGAACAGAAAAAACAGAAAAATCAGAATCAGAATGAGAAAAATTGCCTCTGAGCTAGGCAGGGACCACTGTAGCCTTTACTCCAGAAGCTCGATTTCAGTGCAGCCTTGCTGTCCTCAGTATTTCTGTTCGTATGCAAAGTTGCACCTTTCTTACCCACCAACCCCAGAAACACCAATAATTGAAATTACATTAGAAGCAGCACACATCTAAAAGACCAGAATGACAGGCATTCCAAGCATGGCTTTAGTCTTGCACATTGCTATCCTCAGTGTAATAAACTTTTTGGAGGCTCTTAGGACCACTGTCTAATTCATCCTGTGTATACATGTGCATGTTACCTGTTTTGTTATACAAATCTTGATTTCACTTGGACTTAACCATCCAGCAGAAAAGCTTAACCATGAGGCATAAAACGTAAAACCAGATTAGTATGCTGAGCTGTAAAAGGCTCAAGTCAACAGCTTCTGACATTAGCAGTTCTGCCAATAATCGCTACTATTATGGAATATTGCTCTATGTATACAACTACTTTCTGTTAGTTCAATGAGAAGAAATATTTGTACCAATAGTGCTTAGAAGAGTTATCATGGCTGCACCTTGTGCTCTGAACAGCTACTATGAAGACAACAATATGCATTGCATTAATTATGGTAGCTGTCATACAACTATGTTTTGAAACTGTCTCATTGTTATTATTAAAACTAAAAAAAAGAAAGAAAAAAGAAAAAGAAAACAATGAAGAAAGGAAAAGGAGTTGGGGTACAGGGATTGAATAAGATCAAGCTACATTATACATACTTATTAATTCCCCAAACAAACACTACTGTTTTGTATTGCAAATATACGTTAATAAAAATAAATTATATAAACAGTGCAAAAAAGAAAGAAAGAAACCCAGGAAAGCGCCTCGCTCTTCCCCTCAGCAGCGCCAGTCCCTGGCATTTGTGAGAACAGTGCCTTTCACCTGGGGCACAGGAGAAAGTTAGCGGACATTTATACCTCTCAAGTGCAGCTTATAAAGGCATCAAGTTCCTAACCAAGAGCCATTTTTAGCTAAGCTAACTAACATCAGTGTGGTTCATGCACGCACATATGCACTCTTATGTATGGGAAGATCCTGCAAAATGAAGTCTTAGAATGTGGGTCTGAACAACGTGAGTCTTTAAAGCGCCAAGTGGAAACAACAGATTCACCGTAGCTAACGCTCCGCGCTTTCAGAATTTCAGAATATGACTCCGCAGAGAAGAAAACTTGAAAACAATCATGTAGCAGGCGAGCAAGAGTTTTCCTTTCTAAAGTAAACCAGTAGCTTTGTGGACCCCAAAGGCGTCCACCGCTTCTCAAGCGTGACTTTTCAAAGGAGCCCGGATTGTGTGAATGAACACATGTAACACATTACACCTTTTCATGGCCTTTAAAAGTCATTGAAAGTAAATAATGTGCCACACGGTATCACTCATCTCTAAGTATAACTTACAACGGAAACAGAAGCGCATCCCCTCAAACACGTGGCTGGCCTGGCTGAAGCCTCCAGCCGAAGCTACTGAAGGTTTAACTGGACCGGTCTATGGAGAAATAGTTAACACTGATGTAAGGCTTGGTCTACATATTTTTTAGTCTGATTTAAGTAGGAAATGTAAAAGCATCCCAATTACTCTTAAGTACACTGTAAGAGGATTGAGTTAGCAGTGTGAGGTAAGACACTGTTTTGCAATCTAGGAAACATTTTTCTGAGGTATATTTTATGTGCTGAACATGCTGTGCAGGATAATGTTATCGTCCTCATTTAAATGATATTTAAATTAAGAAAGGTAATGCTAACTCGGCGTGCTTGCTTTGTTAGCTCCGTGGCTCGGTGCAGCAGACAGCATCGGACTCCAACGATGCCCATTTAAAAGCTTTTTTCTCACAATCCAAGTTTCAGTTGTGGCACGGCTTACCAAGAACAGGTTGACCGCAAATTTCCTGTCCAAATGGAGGCTGTTGAAAGAGGAAGGGATGAGATGCTGACAAATGCATGGGTCGCTGAAAAATGGGGGCAAACAGGGCCTGGCTGCAGAAGAGCGGTGTGTGTCCCCCGGTTTCAAGGTGGAGCGGCACAATTCCTCCTAGAGGAGAAGCCTTAGGCTTTCCCAAGCGATGCCTGGCTGTACTGACAGAGCAGCAGGAAAATCTCTGTGAGCTGGTGGTAAAGCAAAAGCCGGCTGGGTGTGGCGACGGGGACTCTAAGTCCAGGGCAGGGACAGACAGAAAGGAGAGCAAGCACAGACAGAGCACTTCGCCCGCTTAGCAGGAGCAGAGCTCCAAAAAGGCACGTGTGCGGGGGGAGCAGGGGGTGCTTCTGGGGATTAGGTCAGAGTTAAGGTCCTGGGGCGGGGGAATGGAAACAAACAAACAAAAAATGGACAAAGAGGACGGTTTGAAGTTTCCTACTGGTAAGTATGAGCATTTGTTCAAATACATCATTTCCAGGGTACCAAACTAAATCAAAACCCTAACTTCACACAAGCAACTGCAAAGCATCGCATTTGAAACTAAGACCCTGAAACACCTAGGAGAGAACAGGGAAGCTGGGGGCCGCAGTTCCAGGCGAACGTCTATAAACGCGAATCCTTCTTCTTAAGAATTATTTTAAAAATTGCAAGTTTACATCAGAGGATCACAGATCCTCTGAGGGTCCATGAACCTCTTAGGACTCGAGTTCATACCTACAAAGGTTCTGAATTGATTTTTAAAAAGACAGAAAAACTAACAAAAATTGAGAACCGTCCATTAGAAAGAGTGTCGCAGGCATAAGACAGAAGGCAAATGAATTTAATTTTCTAAAGTTTGGTAGCATTCGCCCTGCTTTAACAAAAAACTTAACTGAAAGGAGTAGTTTGCTTATATGGAAAACACACTCACATTTGACTCTCTCGCGAGAGGCCTGAGCTGCGATGGCGAGGGCAGTGTGTCCCATTACAAAAGGGGAGGCGTAAGGCTCTGGTGACCTGTAGAGGGTTTTTCTCTTTTAAGTGAAAATGTTAAAATTCATCTTCCTCTAAAATGTGTCATTTTGACTGTAAGTCCCTAAAACCAATTAGAAGAAGTTACATAGTTTAAATTTTATTTATCAGCATCCCAAATTCGGTAAAACTGTTACTTAAATACTTAACTAGTGAGGTTGTAATCCCAGCGTTCTCAGAGATGAGGGCAGAGATGAGGGCAGCAAGATGACGAGGTCGAACTCAGGCTGCATGATTTAGTGAGACTTTGTTTCACATCGTAATAAATGGCTGCGATGTTGCTCAGGGTTCAATCTGCAGTACCACTCGGGGGGGAGGGGGCAGAGAGAGAGAGAGAGAGAGAGAGAGAGAGAGAGAGAGAGAGAGAGAGAGAAAGCAAAACAAGTATTTTATTTATTTATTTTTATTAATGTATTTTTTAGTTACAGGGTCTCAGTACACAGCTTCTCCGACTCACGTTGATGCTGCTGTTTTCAGCCTCCCCCTCTGTGGCTGGCTCAGCCTGCCTTGGGGGCAGGGATGGGAAGGGATGTGGTGCCTAAGATCAAACCACGGTTCCTGTGCCTGCCTAAGCGGGCACTTTAGTCTACTGAGATACCTCGATGGCCTCAGAAGCAAGTATTTTAAAAAGACTGACTAGAAAACACACTTGATGAAATCTCTGCCACTACTGGGGACTTGTAGCTCACTGTGCAAAAAGGGACTAAGTACTT
Source organism: Capromys pilorides (assembly GCA_004027915.1). Classification (NCBI taxonomy): domain Eukaryota; kingdom Metazoa; phylum Chordata; class Mammalia; order Rodentia; family Capromyidae; genus Capromys; species Capromys pilorides. The sequence continues at coordinate 5,350 of PVKN010038962.1, read as the reverse complement.
GGGTGCACTCAAATAATAAAATTCAGGAAATTTCATGAAAATGTCCTTCTAGAAATTAAATATGACAAGATAGCCTCCTCTGTCAGTTTTGTGTTCAGAATCTACAAGAGGAAAGCAAGTCACTCCCCCTAGAGTGGTTCCCCACATGGCATCATTTACTCTCTGGGGACTTGGACACTTTAACAAGAACACAGAAGATTATTACAACCCAGGGTCAACAATCCCAGGACTTTTGCTTTCAACAATGCATTCATGTTGTTTGGGAGATAGCATGACCTCCGTGGGTGAACTATTCCCATCCCTTGCCCTTCTCTTCCTTCTTTTCCTCCACTTTCTCTTTCTGTGCCTCCTTCCCCTTTTTTTGTCTTTCTCTTCCTATTGTTTTTTCTCTCTGTCTCTTTCTTTCTTTTTGAAGCAGCATCTTATTTTGCAGTTCAGTCTGACCTCAAACTCATGCTCCTCCTGCCTCAGCCACTCAAGTGCTGGGTTTCTACATAATGCTAAAACACCCAGTATCAACTTATATATTTTCCTAAAATTGATACAGACTAAAATAATTAAAGAGAATTGCAGATTCTTTCCTCACTAATCGTTTTGTTTACAAATGGCATACTTTCGATTCTGTTACTCATTTAAACCTTACAACGCAACATTGCCTCACAGGGTGAGCTCCAAAGACAGAAAAATACCAAAACATCTTGAAAAGCTCTGAAGGCATTCAGGGCGAAGTAAACAGGAGAGTTTTGGTTAAAAGTTGTGTCCTTTAGCTTTAGACCTGAGAAGAGAAAAAGGAGACATACACTCATGTACGTACTGAGGTGCTGTCTAACTGGAAGTTTAGTCTGATTTTGCAGGTTAATTTTGAAATGAGACCAGAGTTTGCCATTTTACATGATCACATGGTTCCTATACATTTAATCAGCTAAGTTTAAAGAAAAAAAAAAAAACCTGCAAGCTTGCATCAGAGGATCACAAGGTATTACTGTAAGACTTCTTTTCTCTTTACATTTCTTTTCCTTCCTTCTTCCCCACCTCCCACCCTCCCCTCCTAAGCCCTCTCCTTCCCTTCCCTCGTCCCTCTCTTTCTTCCTCCCTTTCTTCTTTCCTTTGGGCAGTACAGGGGGCTGGACTCAGGCTTTCACACCTAGTTACATCCTCAGCCCTCTCTCTCTCTCTTTCTTCTTTCAAAGGTCTGTTGCAGAGATGCCTAGGATGGATTTGAGTTTGCAGGCCTACTGTCTCAGCCTCCTGGGGTGCTGGGATTGTGCAACTTTCCTTTGGAAGTACTTCTACCTTTAAAAGTTAAAATATCAGAGATGTGGAAAAAGGAAATTAATCTAGGGTAAAAAACACGAAGGCATGAAGTGAAGAACTGCTGAAAAGGGGTGCAAGCAATATTTTGGCTGAGAGGAATTTTCTATAATTTAGCTTATTCAGATTTCTAGAACTCATTTCCCTATATATTAATTATATCTAATTTAATATGCAAAAGCTTTTATATATTTCTCAAAATTATGTTAAAAGCACGTGAGCGAAACTGTTTGATAACTACAGTATTGGCCAGCTCTTGCACCACAGAGATCTATGTCTTTTTCAAGTCTTTTTCATTTTCTTCTTTTTATATTTTAGAGAGGGGTCTACAGGATATTCAGGGTCTCACTACTTGATAGGACTCATAGTGATCCACCTGTTTACAGCTTCCCAAGAGCTGGGATTATAGGTGACTACCACCATGCCCAGTCTCAATTGCCATCTCAGTGCACCCAGAGGACTAGGCCGGCACAGCAGGCTAGGGGATCGAACCCCTGGCCCCTGTGCCTGCTTGCAGGCACTTTAATCCACTGAGCTATTTGGCTGGCAAGTCTTTTTCTGAGCTGGGCTCCCTGACTGGAACCTGAAGGGCCAACTACTCAGAGGACTACAGGAGAGGAATTCCAGCTCGAGGCAGCCTTGCTACCACAGTGAAATCCTTTAATAAAAACAACAAATGATGCAGTTTAATGGCACAGCACAAGCTCAAGCCCTGGAGTTAGCTCCTAGCACTCAAAACCAACATCTAGGTTTCCCTTAGGGCAGATCAGAACCCTACAATTCTACTGCTCCACAAAGTGATTCACAGCGCTTCCCAATTTGACCGATCCAATCATTTGCTACTGCAATGTCCACTCAGGTGTTTTTTAAATGACTACTTTGGATTTTGCTGCCAAAATATTACATTAGAATAAGGTAGAAAACAAAGTTACCTGAAGAAGAAATTAATCTTCCTCTCCTGTAAGTTAACACTGTGGCATAGGCAGTGTAGATACTGCCTTGTCCAGCTCTTCTCCTGAGATTGGAGCTCAACGCTGTACTTGGCTTCAGCTAGCCTCACCTTTCCACATGCATGTGGTGATGCTGTGGGATGTCCAGTAGCAGCAGCTGAGGTGACAACAAGATTCTCTCTTAGCATAGCATAGAGAGATAGGAGATCATCCATGAAGCTCTGCCATCACGACAACTTTATTAAAACATCACTTCAGTACACCGTAGGCTGCTCCTGTAGGGCATGCTGCTGCTTCACCATTGTGAACTGACTGGCCCAGAACAAATATCTCCTCTTTAGCAGTGACGTGTTCTGGCAAGAGGCTGCAGGCCCTGGCAGACATTGCACATTGGAAAGATGTGGAGATGGTGTGTCCTTTTGGCAGTGTCTTTCAGTGGTGACAAATCTTATGGCCCTTCCATGAATCACTGAACTGTGGAGCTGAGCATGGTACAGAGATGTGGGGGTGTCAGTTGAGATCCTAAAGCTCAGCAGAACTTTGTCATAGCAAAAAACACTAACCAGTGCACTATTCCTTGTCTCCTGCTTAACATCAGCCTACCTACTTTATCATTTATAACTTACTTTAGCTTTCTGAATTCAGAAAATAACACAAGATGAACATCCTTTCTCTCAGTCCCCAACATGCAAATCTTCTGAAAGGCTTATAACATGACCCATTTTTTCCAAAGACCCTGTCTGTTTCAACCTTGTTACTTTATTATTCTATAAGACTGCAGGTAGCGAGTGATTCTACCACCCTGACTGCACATGAAGCAGGATAAAGGAAGGCCACAAGGCATGTTCTCTACTTTGTATGAATGCTACCAGGAGACTGACAGCATCTTACTTCTGACTGACCAGACATTTGGCAGGAGAAAACATCTAACTCCCATGGATACGGGCTCAGCTAAAAATTATACCACTATGAGTAAAAGAAATAAGGGATATTGTGACAAGGCCTGTCTGTCACATTTACACAGGCATGAAGGAGGTGGAAGCAATTTCTGAAAGTGAGTTTAGAAGAAAATGCACGGACAGAGGAACAGGGGCAGCTGATCGCAGGCCTCCCAGCTGACTGCCTGTGTCCCAGTTTAAAGCAGAGAGAACAGGAAATACAATAAAGATGTGGATTTACCTGACTGTGTCACTGGAATCCATAATTTCTTTTTGTAAGCAGACAGCTAGCTATAGTAAGAAAAATGAACAGAGTGCTCCTTACTAACTGGAGGCAAAGAAAAACAATTCATGGTACAGGCCAGAGATATTTTTTCTGTGTTGGCAAAGCAAAAAAGTCTTCAGATTTTCTTGAATAGAAAAAAAAAAATAGGGCTCTATTAATTTTATAACATTTAATACAATAATTATAAATATAAAAGTGTGTGTATATATATGGATAGATAGATAGATAGATAGATAGATAGATAGATAGATAGATAGATAGATAATTTAATCTTCCTAACCACAAGTATGGTATGTGTTATTAGTGATGTCATAACTTTTATAATTTTTAAAAACAATGTTTTCCACTCATATTAACTAGGCACTTACATGAAAGAATATTTATTTTGATATTTAGTCTTTAACCCTCTACTTTATTTTAAATTTTTATTAGTAATTGTTCTCTATGTGCTTTCCTAACCATATCTGATAAGGAATGCATCACGTTTTTCTATAATAAACATTCAGCTTTTCATTTCAACTACAGTTTGTCCTATTTCTTCACGTCGTTGGCCTTGGGAGGCCAATGTCTCCCAAGTCAGAAGTTTTCCAGGTCAAGAAGTCATGTGTCACCATCGCATGCTTGGAACCCAGCCTGACGCGCAGACACTGCCATCTCCTCTGAATCCGCAGGTTGCTGGGGTGTGCCCAGCTGAGCCACCTGGTCCTCTGAGTGCTGGCTCTCCTTGCTCTGCAGGCTCACTGCTCCTTTCTCCCCCTCAGCACCCTGAGGAAGACTGGCAGCCTTCCTTTTCTAGATGACGTAGAAGTAAAACAAAACTCCGTCGGTCTAGCTTTCTTAGATTATCCAGTGCCCATCGTGGTTCAAGATGCCATCTTGAGCACTGGTAATGCAGGGAAACGGCCTCATCTATGTATTTATTAGTAGTAGTAGGAGTAGTAGTGTCTATTAAATAAAGAATTTATTTATTTGAATTATGGCCGGCTCAGTCTGCCCTGGGAGTGGGGCTGGCGCAGCTTGTGATGCTGGGGATTGAACCACGGTCCCTACAGTTGCCTAAGCTTGCCTAAGCAGGCGCTTCAGACCAGTGAACCATCATGCTGGCCCAATGGCCTGATTTAAATCGATACGGAGGTGCTGCAAGATCAGGACTCTACTCTGGTGTTACAAATGCTTGCTATGATTGACAGCCATGTAGATTTTCAACACTGTAACTGACATGGACTGAGTGTATTTTCTCTTGGTCTGAGCCTGCTCTCATTCAGAGGTCAACAGTGTCATACTACATAGCAGATGTTAGTCAAGCTACTATATGTAGTCAACTTATCTTAATATTACCAATCTACACACATGTGAAGTAATAATCTTTGTTTTAGTTCACCGTACTGCATTTTGAAGAAAGTTTTTATCTTCATTATTACTTCGTAACATATTTGTGGAAGCAAGGAATTTTCTCTTTTTCCTCCATTATAGCTAGAAATTGTTTCCTAAAACTTATATATTTTGAGATGAACAGTTATCTGTAATTCAGACAGGCCCTAGACTAGCTAGGTAGCCCAAGCTGGCCTTGAACTTGCTCTGATCCTCCTGGCTCAGCCTGCTGACTCCTGGCATGCCAGGCAGTGCCACTACCCCTGGCATGTTTCCTAAATTTTTTTAAAGCCTCTTTCAGGAATGCACTGAACAATAATCACAAAGATAATGAAAAACTTGTAATAATTAAGTAGTTAACAGTAGAAATATTTTTAGTATTCTTTCTGTGTATATAATTTTGAATTACACTGTCACTAAAATGAGTTCTGAAGTATCTTCTTAAATATTAAAGTTTATTATAAAGTACAGATGAAACAGGATGCAACAGGTTA
>PVKN010038961.1:0-10964 GCA_004027915.1 Capromys pilorides | reverse complement strand
GGCCGGCCCTGCTGCCAAGGCGCACTGAGGCAGGACTGAGTCTGGGTGTGGTGACACAGTCTATAATCCTAGCACTGGGAAGGCTGAAAACAGGAGGATCACTGGTGTCCAATCTGCGTAGTAAGACCTTGTACCAAATACATTTTTTTTCCCTGTCTTTTTGAGACAGGATCTTGTTATGCAGTTCAGGCTGGCCTTGAGCTCTCTTTTGTAGCCCAGGCTGGTCTCAAACTCACACTGATCCTCCTGCCTCAGCCTCCCAAGTGCTTTCCAATTACATTTTTAAAAAACAAGGCCATTGTTTTAAAACTGTCAAAAAATAAAATAAATTAAAAGTTGGAAATAAACAAATAAATAAAAAGGCATAATTTCTGATCAAAAAACAAAAACGATGCCAGCCAGATAGCTCAGCAGACTAAAGCACCTGCTTAGACCGATGCACCAACCGGGGTTCAGTCCCTGTCATGTCCTGCCAGCCCCACCCCCAGGGCATGCTGAGGTGGTGAATGAGACCGGGCATGGTGGTGCGTGCCTGTAATCCCAGGGCTTGGGAGGCTGAAAACAAGAGAATCACTATGAGTTCGATCTGTGTAGTGAGACCCTGTAGACCCTATAGACCCTGTCCTAAATACATTTAAAAAAAAGAAAAACACTGCTTTTCACACCTTGAATGCCATTTCTCCCCACCCCGGCATCACACCAGCAGCCCCTTCCGGCACCACCACGCACCCTTCATTTGCTCTCCAAGCCTTAGTTAGCCTCTATGTATGTGTGCATTCGTCCTGCACAGCTCTAGCTCTCACCGCACCAAGGACCCTGAAACCCACCGAACAAACCCCCTCAACCTTCCAGCAACACCTGGCGGGCTGTCCTCCAAACTGCAGGGATGACAACGAAACCCGGTGGTGGGATGAAAGAGTCGCTGGGCGGACGTTTCCAGACCTCCTCCCCACATTAAAATCCAACACGAGAATCTCAGCCGTCCGCTGTGACGGCGCGGTCCTCTCGGACTCAATGCTGGCTCTCTTGAAGTGGATCAATAAAGGCTTCATTTCTTCTCTCTCTCTCTCTCTCTCTCTCTCTCTCTCTCTCTCTCTCTCTGCAGCTCAGACTCGTAATGATCCTCCTGTTTTCAACCTCCCTAGTGCTGGGATTGCAGGCATGCACCACCACACCCAGACTCATCCCAGGTTCAGTGCACCCGGGGGCATGGCCAGCGCACGGCATGGGGTACCATGTATTGAACCCTAGTCCCTGCGTTGCCTAATCAGGCACTTAGTCCACCGATCTATCCCGCCACTGGGATAGCTTATTTTTTTTATGTCCCTTGACCATTGATTGGTAAATTGTTTTTGCCACCCTCACTCATGCCTGGCCTCCTGCAGGAACAAACCCCGGCCTCAGGAGGCTCAGCAGTACTGGTCCAGCCCCGACTGCCTCGCCTCCTTGTCCTTCCCCTTCTCTTCCTCCATAATAAACATGCTGAAGCACTGCTTCCAAGAAAGCGACCAGGCCCGGAGAGGTGGCTCAGTGGACTGAGTGCCTGCTCAGGCTCGCATAGGGACTGGGGTTCGATCCCCGGCACCACATGCTGTGCAGGCCCTGTCCTGGGCTCGCTGATCCAGCCACGGAGACCAGCTTAGTCGCACACACCTGCAATCCCAGCACTGGGGAGGCTGAAAACAGGAGGATCACCATGATTCCAATTCTCAGTCACATAGTGAGACCCTGCGCCAAGTACCTTAAAAAACAGAAACAAAAGAAAAGCAACCAACTGGCAAAAGGAACTCACTTCCTGGTTGGCAGCAGGTGTGACAGTGACTGATCATCACTTCCACGCCCCTCCCTGGAGGGACTCGGAGCTACTACTGTCCTAACTTCACCCCCGAGGCCGCCTGGGTTCTGGGAAAGCAGAGCCTCTCAGGCCTGAGCACCACAGATGCAGACGGAGATGACCCTTTCAAACCAGAACCAGAACCAGAACCGGCTGCTCGAGGTGAGGACCCCTGGGAGCAGGAAACCAGGACTGAGGCAGGGCCCACTCGTGACCCGTGGGCCTGTGCCCTGCTGAGCCTCAAGAGCCGCCTCGTGCTTTGTGGGTGCGCCAGTCAGTCAGAACCCCGCCTCCCAGTGAGGCTCCAGCTCCTCAGGCTGAGGTCTTCCCTGTAGCTCTGACTTCCCTTGCTAGGGGACAGGCTTGATCTTGGTCACAGATTTTCTCTTATCTTTTTTTTTTTTTTTTTTTTTTTTTGTACTATGGCGGCTCAGCCTGCCCTGGGGGTGGAGTTAGCGCAGCATGTGGTGCCGGGGATTGAACTGCGGTCCCTGTGGTTGCCTAAGCTTTCCTAAGTGGGTGCTTTAGGCCGATGAGCCATCTTGTCGGCCCCTTCTCTTTTAATTAAAGTATGGGTTGAGCCAGGTGTGGTGGTGCATGCCTGTAATTCCAGCACTTGGGAAGCTGAGGCAAGAAGATCAGTGTGAGGTCAAGACCAGCCTAGGCTACAAAAGTGAGTTCAGGGCCAGCCTGAACTGCATAGCGAGGCCCTGTCTCAACAACAACAACAACAAAGACGAAAGAAAGGAGGTATGGGGTTTTTCTCACCCTAATTCATGGATTTTCCTCCCTTGCAGTATTGTGGGTTGAGCCCAGAATCTTCACTCTGACCTACATCCTCAGTCCTTTTTTATTTTTATCTTGAAACCGGGTTTCATTAGATTGCTAAAGTGCCCAGACTGGACTTGAACTTTCAATCCTCCTGCCTCAGCCTCTCTCCGGAGGCTCGCACCACCATGCCCCAGTTCAAATGCCTGCTTTAGGGTTAATGTCCATTATCACCAAAGTAAGCAGGGGTGTAGGGGCATACTCCTGTAACCCCAGCACCCTCAGAGGCTCAGGCAGGAGACTCGTCAGGAGTTTGAGGCCAGCCTGAGCTACATAGTGAGTTCAAGGCCAGCCTGAATGACACAGGAAGACTCTGTCTCAAACTAGTAAGCAAAAAATCCATTGTCACTAAAATAAAGACCCACAGTGTCAAGTGACACATTCATCGGAGCCTTCTGGGCAGGTTTGTGAAGCCACCTCTGGGAATCTCTGTCTCTTGCTGTCCTGCCAGATCCACCTGGTGGCCCTCGAGCTCCTTCTGCTGGGAGCCATTCAGAGGCTGGGTTCAGTGAGACAGGTTGAACTTTCCTGGCCTCCTCTCACCCAGGATGAGTGAGCAGACACCCACACCCCACCCCAAATCCCCAATTCAGAGCCCTGATTTTTTTTTTTTCTTTTTTTTTTGGTCTTTTTTGAGACAAGGTCTCACTACGCAGCTCAGGCCAGCCTTGAACTCATAGTGATCCTCCTTCTTCAACCTTCTGAGTGCTGGAATTACAGGCGTGCACCACCACGACGCCTGCCCAGAACCCTGCTTTCAGTACGGCCCCCTAACAGGGAGAGACACTGCTCCTTCACAACTGAAAAGCACTTACAGAAGAAGCCTGTACACAGCTGTGATACACGCAACTTAGCAAGCTTGGCTGAACAAGGTGGTCAGAGAAGACCCCCTGGGGAGGAAACTGTCGCACCAGCTTTGGAGGAAGGTGCCCATGGGAGCGATGTGCTTCCAAACAACCTAAAGGGGCAGAGCCAATCAGGTGAAGCGCGGCTTCAGCCCTTGCTCTTTGCCAAGGGCCACAGGAAGCGCTGTGCGGTGTTGCTTCCCCAGAAGAGAAGGCGAGAGATGAAGAACTGGAGGTGCTCGAGACCAAGGGACTTGCCCGGGGCACATCCCGGCAGGACAGGACGGAGAGGGCCATATCCTAGCCAGTTTGGCTCCCTGCAAAGTGGGAAAGGGGAGGGGGACAAGAGAATGACAGATCCAGAGTCGTGATCCCATCTGGCCTTCGAGGGCCACCTGCTCCTAACCCCCCAAACCCATCTGTTCCTCTTCAAGGGATCCCCACAAGTCTAGCAGAGTCCCCAGTAATAGGTTCCAGAGGGGTAGGGGTTGGATGGGAAAGAGCTCGTGGCCAGAAGAGACCTGAGGCCCAGAGCAAGGTGACCCTGTGCCAGCAGCGGGTGGGAGCACCGGCCCAGGTGAAGGTCCCAAAGGCAGATGACACAGAGATGCAAGCCAGTGCTCAGGAGGAATTCCATCTCAAGTGCGTGACCCCAAAGTATTTTATCTTTTGCAGTCCTGGGGTGGAACCCGAGGACTCCCTCATACCAGGCAAGCACTCTGCCACTCAGCATTTTTTTTTCTTTTCCTGAGACAAGATCTCCCTGTGGAGCCCAGGCTGGCCTCTAGCTTGAAATCCTCCTGCCTCAGCCTCCTGCACTACCATACCTGGCTTCAAAGGCCTTTTCACTCCAAGGTCTTCTTTCTGGAATTTTGGAATAGATATACATTCTGTCAGTATCCAGCTGAGTTGTCCCCAAAATTTAAAGCTGGACCCCAGAAAATACAGTGGGAGCTGCTCTAAATTCCTGTCACCTCATCCCAGGTGGCCTTGCAGAGAAGCGTATTCGCTCACCCCTACTGCACGGGGGCCTCTGCGCCAGGGGGAGGAGCAAGAAGGCTGACTTCTAAGTGTCAGGGCCATCCGGGTCCCGGGAACACGGCAGAGGGTGACCTAGCGGCCCTGGAGCCAGGGTGGGGCCGGGCTTCAGGCAGGGGAAGGCTTTGCCCTGCCACTCTGAGAACATTGGGGCCCTGCGTATGCTTCCTTTGCCAGCATATGAGGTAAGCAGCGTGGCCCTGAAGTCGCTCAGGGCCTCAGAGGAAAGCAACCAGGAGAGGGGGACCAGACCACGCATCTGACCCCAGCCAGCACTCCGGGAGGCTGAGGCAGGAGAAGCTGCTCTATGCCTTTGGCTCTTCCAGTTCTGCAGCCTGCAGGTTCATTCTGTCCCTGTTTTCCTGCCAGGCCAACTTCGTCCTCATTGGTCCTCGCATAGGCTTTGCTGGCGGAGCAGACACTGGTCATGCTGCAGATATTTAACAATGTCTGATTTCAGGTTTTGGAGGCTACCGTGGTTGATCAACTGCATCAGCTTGAGAAATTTAGTTAACTAAATTGGCTCAGCAATTCCACACCCTGGGGTGTAGAGGAGCTTCCCTTGAGGGGCTCATCACTTAAAGGATATAAAAAAGGGAACTGGGAAGGATGGAGCACCCCATTTCTTTGGAGGAGCTCCAGGCTCTGCCTCCAGCTTGGACGTCGTCTCCTGGCTCCTGGCACAGACTCTTCGGCCTCCACCTTGGACCCTCCAGCCTGCAGGTGGGGACTCTTCAGCCTCCTGTCACAGACCCACCGGCCTCCTGACTCGGACTTGCATGGAACACGGCAGTGAGCTCCAGACTGTGCACTGAGTCCTTGGGTCTCCAGTGTGCAGATGCCCTCTGCACAGCTCCTCATCTGACTCTAGCTGACCAGGGTAAGCAGACTTGGGATTTCCTACACATTTGTACGTCTTGTGTTATACCTGCTTCTCTAGTAAACCCTGACTAATACAGGGAGTTTTGTTTGGTTGGTTTGGTATTTATTTATTTGTTTGTTTGTTTGTCTATTTGAGACAGAGTCTGGAATTCAGGCTGTACTTGAATTCACTGTGTTGCCCAGGCTGGCCTCAAACTCACAGCAATCCTCCGGCCTTGGCCACCACCATGCAGCCTTGAAGTCTCTCTCTCTCTCTCTCTCTCTCTCTCTCTTTTTTTGAGATAGGGTTTCACTATGTAGTTCAGGCTGGCCTTGGACTCACTTTGTAGCCTAGGCTGTTCTCAAACTTGTAGTGGTGCTTCTGCCTCAGCCTCTCAAGTGCTGAGATTACAGGCCTAAACCAGCACATCTGGCCAAGCTTCCTTCAGAAGAAAAAGCTGGGCTTGTAGTGGAACACACCTACAATCCTAGTGCTCAGGGAGGCTGAGGCAGGAGGATGCTGTGAGTTTGAGGTCAACCTGGACTGCAGAGTAAATGCAAATCCAGCCTGGACTACATAGTGAGAGCCTGTCTCTAGAGAGAGAGAGAGAGAGAGAGAGAGAGAGAAACAGAGAGAGAGAAAGAGAAAAGAAATTAAGTTCACAAAATGTCTCCCTCCTGGGCTGGAGAGATAGTTCAGCAGTCTAAAGCACCTGCTTAGGCATGCTTAGGCAACCACAGGGTCTGCGGTTCGATCCCCAGCACCACATGCTGTGCCAGCCCCACCCCCAGGGCAGGCTGAGCCAGTTATAACATAAATAAATAAAATAAAAAATAAAAAATGTCTCCCTCCTGATTCTGACAGCCTATTCTCTTTTCTTCCTTTCTTTTTTTGTATTATGTCTGGCTCAGCCTGCCCTAGGGGGTGGGGCTGGCACAGCATGTGGTGCCGGGGATCGAACTGCGCGGTCTCTGCAGTTGCCTAAGCTTGCCTAAGCAAGAGCTTTAGACCGCTGAGCTATCTCGCTGGCCCTATTTTTTTTTTTTTATACTAGAGCCTTGTGCATGGTGGTACATCCCAGCACTCAGGAGGTTGAAGCAGGAGGATCGCTTTGAGTTTGAGGTCAGCCTGGGCTACATAGCAAGACCTTGTCTCTAAATAAATAAACAAAACAAACAAACAAACTAGAGCTTGTGATGCCAGGAGTGCACTGTCCCACTAGGCCACGTACCCAGACCTATTAGCCTGACTTCTAAATGCCTTACTGGGATCTCATGTAACCCTCAAACAACTTGCTAGCAATACTATCTTTTTCAGTAAAGGAAACTGAAATACTGGGAAACTTCCTCTATTAAGACGAATAAGTCAATAAACTGGATTTGTAGCTGGGTAGAGCCAGGCGTGGTGGATAGGTTTTTCTGAAGGCACAGTGAAGAGATAGGAAAGATAAAAGAAGTTTCTATTAATGCCGAAGACACGAGGAGGGACATGGGCAGATGGATCAGGTTATGTCCTCTGGCCTGAGACACAGAAAGCTGAGGTTTTTATGGATTTTTGTTAGGGGTTGAGTTTGAGAGGGATGTTCAGAAATATCTGAGGAGCTGACTGGGGTCTTCCCTGAGGTGGCAGAAAGGGTGGAAGGAAACTGAACCCTGGGCTGGGTTGGAGAGAAGGGGGAGGTGGTCTCGGGGAAGGTAAGCTGTTGTCTTAAGGGCTTCAGCCATAACTGAGCCAGTCATGCTGGGGCCAGAACCTATCAGTGGAGACCCAGCGCGCAGGGGGAGGCTGAGGCACGAGGACTGGGCTCTGTCACTTAGTTTAAGGTCAGTCGGGACAACACAGCGAGAACCTGCCTCAAAAGAAAACTAAACCCACATTGATATTCTGTCTTTAAAAAAAAAAAAGGGGGTGGGGTGGGAGGAACAACTACTCAAAACCCCTTGGCATCTAAGGCAGTAATGGAGGGAAGGAAGTGACCCTCGGATGGGGTTGGGGTCCGCTCCGAATGCGCAACGTTGCTTCTTTTTTCTTCCCCCCTCTGGCGTCTTGCAAGGGCAATGGCTTAATTTTTAGTCGTTGTATCGGGAGCTGACAGAAAAGTACACACCATCACACATTTCTAGTCAGAGCCCTCAGATTTCAGTCCTTGGAGCGGCCTTGGGGACCGGCAGGCGCGACTCGCTCACGGGGGTCACGCTCAGCTCAGGACCCAAGGCAGAACGATCTCTGGGGAATCCCTAAACCGCCCTCTCCACGTCCGCTCTCTGTGAGGAAGCCAAAAATCACAACGGGGGCACTTTACACCTGAAAATAAATTATGAGGGAGGAATATCGAGGCAGATGTTCAGAATCACACTTTCAATGAGGGACAGTTTTCCTTTTTTTCCCTCAGACACCTCAGGGAAGGTGTCTCCGCTCTTCCCACACAGCTTACGCTTAGTCTCTTTAGAGCGCCTCTTTAGGAGAGAATAAGTACAGCCTTCTCATTGGCCAATTTCTACGTCAGTCTCTCCACTTCGGCTGCGATTGGTGTGTTTTGAAAACTCCCTCTAGTCCCACCTCCCTCGCCTAATTGGTTCATTCGAGCAGGTCTCTTCAGCCGTTCGTTGGTGAGTATGAAAGATCACTTACGATTGGTTCTCCTGGAGGGACCTGACTAGTGATTGGCTTAGCTGATTTAGGCGGGCTTGCCGCGGGTTCAAAGAGAGCCAGCGGACGCTCCTAACCGACGTGCGGCTGTGGAGAAGCGGCTCCATCTTCTCACGTCTCGTGGCTTCGCCGGTTCAGTCGCTTTCGGGGATTCTCGAGCCCCTTCAGGACCGTCACCATGGAGGTGTCACCATTGCAGGTACGGCTCGCGGGAGGGGCCGGGTGGCCGCGGAGGCTGAGCGCGCTCCTGCATCGTACGGCCGCGCGTGGGGGTGAAGGAGGTATGAGGCGCCGGGGCTGCGGCCAGGTCGCGCTGGCTTCTCGGGGGGTCGCGGCCGGTCTCCGGGCTCGCAGGGTCCGTCCTGGTGTCGATCTGAATCCCTGGGGAGGAGCTGGCGGCCTGAGGCTCGCGAATGTCTTTCCTGCAACCGGCACGGCACGGTGGCTGAGGGCGGGGTGACAGCGTCCCCAACTGCCTCCCGGGGCCCTCTGTTAGGCGCGGGGTCGTCGCGGGCACACGGGCTGGGGTGACCGTGTCCCCAGTTGCCGCCCTGGGGGTCCCTGTTGGGCACAGGCCGTCGCGGGCTCTTGGTAACCAGAGCTCCTAGTGCGGCGAATGGAAGAAGTGGGCGTGTGCTCTGATAGCATCAGAAACGTTGCTGGCGAGCCAGCTCCTGTGTCAGGCACACCAGGGGACGCGCAGTGCCCGATGAAAGGACGCCTGGCAACCTGCGACGGGGAGCTTAATTTGCTGTACGGGCCCCAAACGTGTATTGTAATACGCTGAAGTGTATTGTTACCGCTGATAAACTTACAATTTAAAAAAAAATTTCCCCCCCTCCAATGGCTAGCCTGTAAATGAAAATATGCAAATGAACAAAATTAAGAAAAATGAAGATGCTAAGAAAAGACTGTCCGTTGAAAGAATCTATCAAAAGAAAACCCAGTTGGAACATATATTGCTCCGCCCAGACACCTACATTGGCTCTGTGGAATTAGTGACCCAGGTAAAATCACCTAATTAAATGCAGTTATATAGTGGTTGACATGTAATTTTTGACATGAGATTAATTTTCTGTACTTCATGTCCTGAACGTCACTGGAACTGGCTTATCATGCATACATATTTCAATTAGTACTTAATTGAAGACTTTATAGGAATTATGACAAAAACAATATTTCTTAAAAAATAAATACTAATTTAATTTTCTAGCAAATGTGGGTTTATGATGAAGATATTGGCATGAACTACAGAGAAGTCACTTTTGTTCCTGGTTTGTACAAAATCTTCGATGAGATTCTAGGTGAGTCAATTCTTTCACATAAGAATCTGGCAGTCAGCTGGGCATGGTGGTATGCATCTGTAATCCCAACACTGGGAAGGCTGAGGCAGAAAGAGCAGCAGTAGGATTCCGAGGCCAGCCTGAACTACACAGTGCCTCAAAAAGATAAAAAGAGGGGCTGGGGAGATAGCACAGTAGAATAAGCGCTTGCCTGGCAAACGCAAGCATCTGAGTTCAATCCCCAGTTCCGCTAAATCAGTAAATAAATCAATAAGGGCCAGGGAGATGGCTCAGTGGTCTAGAGCCCCGCTTGGGCAAACTTGGGCAGCCACAGAGTCTGTGGTTCGATCCCAGCACCACATGCTGCGCCAGCCCCACCCCCAGGGCAGGCTGAGCTGGCCAGAACACAAATAAATAAATAAATAAATAAGGTTTTAAAAAATAAAATCAATAAAAATAAAAATTGTTGTGGGGGGCTGGGGAGATAGCTCTATGGCACAAGTGCTTGCCTTGCAAGGTTGTGAGTTTGAACCCCAGTCCCACAAAAAAAAAAAATTGTTATGGGGAGGAGATTGAAGGTGTAGTTCAGTGGTAGAGTGCTTCCATAGCATGCATGAAACCCTGGGTTCGATTCCTAGCACTGGAATACATACACACAGTTGCTATAGGGTTTTGTATGTTGCTGCATATCTGCAATTGCAGCACTGTAGGAGGCTGAGGTATGATTATAAATTCAAGCCCAGACTCACCGATTAAACAAGAGCTGGAGATGTAACTGTGCAGTGGTCCCCAGTAGCAGGAAGAAAAAAATAATCATAATCAGGGTAGGGAATGTGGCTTGGTAGAGGGCTTGCCTCTAGGCTCTGGGTTCAAACCCTAGCACAAGTAAAAAAAGCAAAGCTTATTAAGACCATTCGTTATTTGGGAATTTTTTCTGAATCTTAAAAGAATTTTTTTTTTTTGAACTCATGACCTTGCATTTGCCAGGCAGGCACTTGTGCCATGGAGTCAACTCTCCAGCCCCCTTAAAAGAATTTTTGTTTTATTTTGGACTAAAGAATGTTTTTAAAACACTAACATGTATTTTATTTTCTTTCAGTTAATGCTGCAGACAACAAACAAAGAGATCCAAAAATGTCTTGTATTAGAGTCACGATTGACCCGTATGTCTCTTGCCTACTTTTTTGTTCTAGCTCATTGTTGTTGTCAGTTGTATTTCAGTACTAGTGAAATGTGTCTTTTACAATGAAAGTTTGCAGATGTACAGAAAGGCAAAATGCGAAAATGAACAGCTATGGATATTCACCACCTACACCAAACATTTGTCAGCAGTTTTTCATATATGCTTTCTCTGTATTTTTTCTGAATTATTTCCAGATAATTCAGATATGGTACCTAATTTCTATATCAACAAATATTTCCAAATTTATCCAAGCATTCTGGAGAAGGGAGCTGTAACTTTTTCTCATGATGCTATTCCAACAGCAGACCAGCAGGCGGTAGTAGAGAATAATTTCAGCTAATAGCTCAGATTTTTAAATGATGCTGCTTTGTGGGTGGTCTGATGCTTGTTTCACATTAATCTGGTCAGGTAGCAGGTAAACACTCTGGAGATCATGTTAATG
>PVKN010038960.1:0-10936 GCA_004027915.1 Capromys pilorides | reverse complement strand
GGTTCCGCCAAAAAAAAAAAAAAAAAAAAGAGAGAGAGAGAGAGAGAGAGAGAGAGCAGCAAATGTGGATTATCAGGGAAACAGGCATGCCATCTTCAAAAATTACCACCAGCATCTCAGCTAGACCAATAAACACTGCTTAAGGCCAACTGAAAGGATAATGAGAAGTCCTAACCAGCTCTGTACATTTCAATAGGAGGAAATAGGGTCAGGCTCAGTCAAAATGGAAACAGTTGCTCTTCTTTCAAGGAGAGCTGCTCAGGTGGTCCTCCACAAAGACCCTGTCTCAAAAAAAACAGGGCCAGCCAGATAGTTCAGCGGATGTAGTGACCAGACCCACTGACATGGTGAGGTGATTTTTTTTTATTAGCAAGTTTGTTTCATTATTATTACATTCACAATTTCATTTCCTGAAGGTGGAGTACTAAGAATTTTTATTTTCTTTTTTAAATTTTTTTTATTACTTTTAATAAGGGATAACAATATGATAGTTTCAAAACATGTTAGTAGTACATTCACAGTAATTGACACATTGCATATTGTTGTGCTCATAGTTATGCAGAGCACAGTGTAGAAGTGATAAATTTTCTAATCAATATTGGTAAAGAAAGCAAAAAAAAGAAAAAATTTTCTTCTCTTTGAACTAAGAGGAAGTAGTTGTATACATAGTCCAATGTTCCATAATTGCAGTGAGTTACCGGTGAAACTGGCAATGTTGAAGGCTGTTGATTTAAACTTTTTACAGCTCAACATACTAATCTAGCTCTGCGTTTTATGCCTCGTAGTTAAGCTTTTCTGCTGGGTGATTGAAGGCAAGTTAAAGCACGACCTGTTTAACAAAACTGTCATCTTTTGTATTTTCCAAGGGCAAATCTCCTCAGGATTAACTTTAGAACCATATACAGTGCTTTGTAGAACTGTTGTAAGTGTCAGTCATCGGGACAAGTCACAGCCATTGCTTGACCAGTTTGCTCTCTGCAAAAGCCTGAGTGAATGTTTTCTCCCTAGACACACTAGACTTCATTTATCCCTTTCCTCTGAGGTCCCATAATCTCCTTGAACAGAAAATTTGGGAAACCACTGAGTTATAGGATGTTACAGCATAGGTTCTCTTATGTCCTGAGTCCATGGCGAGGTGATTGAGACCGAGTATGGTGGTTTACACCTGTAATACCAGTTTCCGAGGCTGTAAACAGGAGAATCACTACGAGTCTGATCTGTGTAGTGAGACCCTGTAAATCCTGTATTAAACATATTTTTAAAAAAGAAAAACAAAGGCTGGTTAGGTGGCTCACGCCTCTAATCCCAGCACTCAGGAGACAGAGGCAGGAGGATTGTGACAAGCTTAAAACCAGCCTGGGCTACAAATGAGCTCAAGGCCAGTATGAACTGCATAGAGATACCCTGTCAAAAAAGACCAAATAGGGCCTGCGAGATGGTTCAGTGGTCTAAAGCGCCTGCTTAGGAAAGCTCAGGCAACTGCAGAGACTGCTGTTCGATCCCCGGCACCACATGCTGCGCCAGCCCCACCATCAGGGCAGGCTGAGCCAGCCACAAAATAAATAAAGAAACAAGCAAATAAATAAATAAATATTTTTTTTAAAAAGATATTTTAAAAAAAGACCAAATAAATAAATAAATAAATGGGAGAATGGACTCTCAACCCAGCTGCTCGAGCCATGCTGGGATTACCAGGCAGCCATATAAGCATAGGCTCTGGGGATTTCCAGGAGCTTCCCAGCTCACAGATTCCATTGACTCAAAAATTACACATGCTGCCTGCTTGACCATCAAAGGCCTCATCTTCATCAGTGACTCTCCAGGGCCGCCTCCCTACAGCAGACAACTTAAAGGCCTCAAGGGACTGCCCCTTTATGATCTACTTATTCCTCGTGTCTGTCCATAGCAAATTTATTTATTTAGTACCAGGGATCAAACTGGGGATCTTGTGCATGCCAGTCAAGCGCTTATGTCGCTGAGCTGTCTCCTCGGCTCTCATCCCTTTTTCTCTTCCTTGTGCAAACCTGTGCAGGGCTGAGTGCACCTCAGATCCTTCTACAAATAATCACGTCTCCTTGCCACATCCGCATCCTACTCTTTCACTGTCAAAAGGCTTAGTGTTCTTTGCCCAGACTTCCGGCGGACCCTGGGGTCAAAGACCCCGTATATCTTCCACGTACAATCTTTCCCTTCTCCCGACGGGCCCAGAAGACTTTGCGCCCGCGGCTGCCGTGCCTGTCATGCTCTTCCAGGTGTCTCAACTAGTGTCACCTCCTCCGTGATAGCTCCACGTTCCCGCTCCTTGTTCTAGTCCGCTGCACCCACCGATTGAGTTCTGCTCTCGCAGAGGCATCTTCAAAGTCACCCATATATATCCAGAGGGCAGTTACAGCCACAGTCTGATGGCCTCCCAGGCGACCGCATGAAGCTACGCAGCTGCGCAACCCTCCTACCCTTCTGGGGCCCTGGAGGCGGAGCTACGATGCTAGGGACTGCGGCGGCCCAGGAATGCACACTCAGGAGGGGGGCACTCCACTGCGTGTTAAGCCTTTTTACAGCTACCCACCTACGCTGAGTCTCTCCCCGGCCCAGCGAACGCCTGATCTGCCTGCCCAAGGATGCGCGACACTAACCGTAGATAACCCGAGAGCTTACCAGGAAAACCACTAAACACCCTCAACTCCACACCTCAGAAAAACCAGGGATCCTTTAAACAGCCCGACGATTGCGCCCATTGGCTGAGGGATTCCTTCGTCATCGCTGCGCGCAGGACAGGGGCGTCTTCCTCTGACGACAGAGCAGCGCCAGCCTCAGCGGCTGAGGAGAGCGGGAGGTGGTGGCGGCGGCGGGAAGATGTAAGTTGGGGGCGGAATCCGACAGCATCCGAGTTTCTGGGGCCGCCCGCCAATCTCCGGGGGCTACTTCGTGGAGCCTGCTGATTTGGCAGTCCCGTGGCGCGGCAGCGACCTAGTGACCGGGCGTAGAGCTGAGCACGAAGAAAAAGATTGTGGCCCTGGGCGGGCTGAGTGGGAGGCGTCGAGGCCGCGGCCCGGAAGTGGTCGGGACCGCCGCGGACGGAAGAGCGGCCCAGTCAGGCCTGCGGGAATTGGGGGCTGCCGGGAGCGCGGCTTCCTCCTTCGGGGCCCCACGCCGGGCAGAGACCTAGGCCACCACACCAGGCCCTGCCTGGGGAGCAGTGAGTGAACAATTGAAAACTGGGGGCAAAGTCGGCGCATGGGGCCTGGGAGGGGGCGAGCAGAGTTGCTTTGTAAGGACGCTTGGAAGGTCGGGTCCTTCTTTGGGAGTCTTTAAACATGAACTCTATAAAAAGTTTACCGAGTACCTACTTGCCGTTCTCAGCTCTAGGCCTGGGAATCCGACCTAGAGTGGACCGAGTATGGTGACTGAACTCGGAGGGTTTAACGGGGAGGTTAAAGTTCATGGTGAGAAATGAAGTAAGCATTTTCTCTCCATTTATTTCGCATGCATTGTGTCTCAAATGCACTCTTACATGGGGCGGGTACTCAAGATTTAACTAATTGTTCTCTCCTTTCTCTGGCTGTTGGACGCGCACCCTTCCGGAGGATGGGGGAGGTAACCAAGGTCCTGAGCTATTACCTGAACTTGTGTGAACAGAGAATTTCAACCTTTGCTTTCTAGCATTCGACCACACCCAGCAAAGAGTTCTTTTGATTCTGAGTGCTTAAGAATAGTGGTACTGTTTGATTCACGAAGTACGTTGCAGCACATGTTGGGGGTTAGGGGTGTAACAAATCTAAGAATGTTGTTTTCACTCTGGGTCTGTCTTGTAGAGTATAGGCCACAGGCGGCTGGGAAACATTTGAAATGTAGTTTATTCATACTGAGACATTAGCATACATGCCAGATTTAGGAAGCTTACCATGAGAAAAAAGTAGAATTTTATTAGTAAGTTTTTGTGTTGTCTGTACATTAGATAGAACGTAATA
Source organism: Capromys pilorides (assembly GCA_004027915.1). Taxonomy (NCBI): domain Eukaryota; kingdom Metazoa; phylum Chordata; class Mammalia; order Rodentia; family Capromyidae; genus Capromys; species Capromys pilorides. Next base: position 6,968 of record PVKN010038960.1, on the reverse strand, counting down.
TGTCAAGTATATTAATTTCACTTTTTTGTGACCACAGGTTGTGATTATGGCGCTCATTTTTATTGGATAGTACTGTTATGATGAGAAGTGTTCAGGGACCCCTGTTGAGCATTCAGAAATACTGTGTAATGTTTCTCCAGACACGTAGAAGCAATTTTTCTAACGTTAACGTTTATTGAACTTTCGCCGAGTGCCATATCAGATTTATAGATTAATGTAGTTAATGCCTTTAATAGCTCTATAAAGTAGAAACTGTAATTGTTATAACATTGCTGATGAGAAATGTTAAAAAACAAGTGATTTGTCCAGAACTATACAGCAAAGCCTCAAAATTAAATCTAGGTATGGTGACTTCAGGCTCAACTGCCACATTATCTATTCACTGTTATGCAGGAATATTAACTTTATAAGGTAGTGCTTACTTGGTGTCTGTGACATGCTACTATTTTAAAATAAAATGTTTTGTAAAGAGTTTGCAGTTCTGGTCATGGTAGCACACATCTGTAATCTCAGCACTGGAGAGGCTGAAGTAGGAGGATCACTGAGAGTTAAAGGCCAGCCCTGAAGTACATAGTGAAACCCTGTCTCAAAAGACCCCCTCACCTGAAAAAAAAAATTTGTCATTGTGTCCCAGCATAATGGAACGCAACAGGAATTCCAGTACTCTGGTAGTCTGAGGCTGGAAGGAATTGCAAGTTTCAGCCCAGTCTGGGCATCTTAATGAGACCTCTCAAAGGGGAGAATTTTCTCAGGATGTAGCAAGTGCAGAGGCCCTGGGTTCAATCCCAGCACTTGGTGGAAAAAAAGAATATGCATTTCTGGAAAGGAGCAGCAGAAGTGTTGCTCTGTACTCTTCCATATGACTTCCCAAACAGAGCTTTTTGGATCAGAACTTTCTTTTTCAACGTTTCAAAACAACCCCTGCATATGTGAATATAGTACCTCAATAATGTGCTGTCTCACATCACATGTTGAAAATGAGTTGGGAATTTACGTTTTAAGACAGGAGTGGTGGTGCATGCCTATAATCCCAGCACTGGGAGGCTGAGGGCAGTGGCAAGTTCACTCTTGCCTAGTCAAGTTATTGTTTTAAAGTAAGTCTGAGGAATCTAGCTCAGTGGTATAGTGCCCCGGGTTTGGTCCTCACTGCTGAAGAAAAAAAAAATTAAGAACATGATAATTTCAAAGTATTGAACTATTGTACCCACATGACCATCACCTAGATACATATTTGCTGTATTACCTAACCACTCATCACTCTTACTTTGTCTTGCATTTTCAAGATAAATTGCACAGTTGTACCCCAACCCACCTGATATGTAAATCAAGGAAAATTTAACATTTGCAGTGATGACTAAGTTTTTTTGCTTTTTTTGGTGGAGGGGTCTTTGAGACAGTGTCTCACAACGCAGTTCAGGCTGGCCTTGAGCTCACTTTTGTAGCCCGGGCTGGTCTCGAACTCGCACTGATCCTCCTGCCTCAGCCTCCCTAGTGCTGGGATTACAGGCATGCGCCACAACGCCTGGCTTTTTGCTTCTTTTTAATGTTCCCACAGGACATTTATGTTTGCGTGTTAAATTTTTTTATGCTATTGCTTGTCAACCTTCAAAGTGATTTTTGCCTTCAGTCCTGTTATGATCTAGTGTATCACAAAAGGAAATTGTAGTCATAAGACAAGAGGTCTGTTCCTTTAGAAGATCTCTGCTCTGCATGCCATTGTGGTGCTGTAGTATTTTGAAAGGACTACAGAAACTTATCTTCAATCCTAAAAGTAAAATCTGGTATTGTGCAACTTGCAAAATAACAGTAGTGGCAGCCATGACCCCCATCCGCTTAAGAAAAAATAACTAGAAGATCCTAATAATTCCATTGCTTTAGTCATGTAATATACTTTGTGTTTTTTTTTCTGGGGAAAAAAGCTAAAGTGACTATCTGTGCTTCCTATGGGGAGTAGAAAATCCTCCACAAGGAAATGGTGTCTCCCTACCACGACCGCCCCCATGTTCTGGCTCTGTGGACACTTGTTTCTTACTGTGTTCCCATGCTACCTTTTTGTATGTTCAACTTTTAATTGCAAAATGGATTTGTTGCCTTGCCAACTTGTTCACTTTTTATTTAAATCCTTTTATCTTATTATTAGGCTGCTCTTTGGCGTAAATTGCAATCGATTAGGGATCGGTTCTCAGACTCAAGTTAGAAGTGAGATTTCAGATAAGTGAGGCCGGCATTGCTGCTTTGAACACCTCAGAAGGGGAGAATGGATTTATCAGGAGTGAAAAAGAAGAGCTTGCTAGGAGTCAAAGAAAATAATAAAAAGTCCAGCACTAGGTAATCCTTCTGTGAGATTTTTCTAGTGCTACTTTGGGGGTACTCACTGATGGGGCCCTCAGGGGAGCTTGGAAATATTTTTGCATTCTACAGTGAGTGTTCTAAGCCACAGATCACTTTTGTTCTGTAGTCACATGGGATCTCTACCCATTTTGGACCCCTTTTTGGGTTGTGCTGTTGTTTTGGGGTTTGGTTAGAGAATCACACAATCTCATACTCTTCCCTACCACCTAGGGCTCCTTCTCCTACCAAACGAAAGGACCGCTCTGATGAGAAGTCCAAAGATCGCTCTAAAGACAAAGGGGCCACCAAGGAGTCTAGTGAGAAGGACCGCGGCAGGGATAAGACCCGGAAGAGGCGCAGTGCTTCCAGTGGAAGCAGCAGCACCAGGTGGGGCAGAGAGATCACTACAGAATCACATTCCTGCATAGAAGGTTCCCTTTTCTTAACTAGTTACAAAGCAACCATTCCCTCAGGTTAATAGAAACCCTACATTATGAAATACTAGTTGGGGTCTTTTTATATACAGAAGACAATTTCAGTGTTTTTATTTTGTTTTCCCCTGAAGAAATTAAGGAATGTGACATTTTAGGATATTATTTTCTTTCTTTCAACTATATCTTAGCCAGAATTGTAATTATGTTGCTCTAGTCTAGAGCTTATTTTTCAGTAGTTGAAATCCAGCCTTTACCAGGCATGGTGGCACATAGCTGAGGCAAGAAGATTGGGAGTTCAAGACCAGCCTTAAGTGTATAGCACAATCCTGCCTCAAAAAAAAAAAAAAGAAAAAAAGGCCCAGGGAGATAGCTCGGTGCCATAAGTGCCTGACTGGCAAGTACAAGGTCGAAAGTTCAGTTGCCCATACCAAAAAAAAAAAAAGAATACCATCCTGAGTTGATCTGTAACATCTTTCCCAAGCTAAAGTGGTGGTTCTAACTCTTGATAAGAGTCCTTTGTCTCCCAGTAGAAAATGTTCCTATGTGGATAACCCCAGCCTCTCCCTAACCCCCTTTCTAAGCACTATACAGTGCTGTGGCTTTGGGGGTGGAAAGTGTGTTCTTTCCACTGGGAAAGCACTGAGGCTTGAAGATACCTTGAACAGCAATCCTTTTCTTTTGGGGTGTCTGCTGTGAACAAATAAGCTCCTGCTCATTTCTGCCTTTCTCCCCTCCGTGTTTCCCTCAGGTCTCGGTCCAGCTCAACTTCTAGCTCAGGGTCTAGTACCAGCACAGGTTCAAGCAGTGGCTCCAGTTCCTCTTCAGCATCCAGCCGCTCTGGAAGCTCCAGTACATCTCGAAGCTCCAGTTCTAGCAGCTCCTCTGGCTCTCCAAGCCCTTCTCGGCGCAGACATGACAATAGGCGGCACTCCCGCTCCAAGTGAGTGCCGCATTGACAGATGAGGCTGTGCTTGAACTGTGGCTAATAATTCAAAAGAAGTCTTTCTGGTACAGTTGATTTCTACAGCAGAAATAATATACATGAACTTGGAGAGATTTCCATAAAAGCTATTATACAAGTAAATGTATATGTATTCCCACTAAGAGGGAATCCAGTAGTTTTTTGTGTGTCTTATGTCCATTCCCACGGTAACCGTACGTATATACCCTCTATTGGGACCCAAACACAGCACCTTACCTATGCTAAGGCAGTGCCCTATCACTGACCAATACTCAGTCAAAATTCAATATACTTGATATAAGTTGATTGTCTCTGTGGTGTTTTGTTTTCTTGTCAGATCTAAACCACCTAAAAGAGATGAAAAAGAGAGGAAAAGGCGAAGTCCTTCCCCTAAACCCACCAAAGTGCACATTGGGAGGCTTACTAGAAATGTGACCAAGGTGAGGATCACAAATCCATTCTAAGGACTGTGTGTGTATACAGGCAGGCCTCTTGGAGCAGGTGCATCTAGAATGTCGCCTGCTGGATTCAAGTAGTATGCTGATTTAATTCCTTGAAATGGACTATTAGATGTCTGTATAGGAGACCTGGCCTAGTGTGACAGTGGGCTTCTTATCAGATGGCAGATGTTTTTGCACAGCTGAGGCTGAAGCTTAGTCATTCTGTGGTGCAAGAGCATTGGTGGTATAATCCTTCTTTCCCTGTAGGACCACATCATGGAAATATTTTCCACCTATGGGAAGATTAAAATGATTGATATGCCCGTAGAAAGGATGCATCCTCATCTATCCAAAGGCTATGCATATGTGGAGTTTGAGAATCCAGATGAAGCTGAGAAAGCACTGAAGCACATGGATGGAGGTAGGTCACTCTGCTAGCACCCTTTGACTACTCCTACCTCTGTCCTCATGGGGATCCATGAATCGTAGTGTCCTTTCAAGCTCATTTCTGTTCCAGTTGTACTTGAGTTTTACTGGAGCTCTTGGGATTCCAGTTTTTTTATTCAGTGTGAGTGTGTTTACCAACAACATATTTTATGGAACACTTGGAGGAAAAATCCAGCGAATATGAATATATTAGCACTTTAAGGAGTTTTCAATCTGTTAAGCCTAAGAATCAAATGTAGCTTTTGATTTATTAGGCTTTTTGTGAGAATATTTTCTTTAACTATTTGAGTCATTTTTCTTTTGCCAACATTTCAGCATTTTCAGGAATATTTTGCTAGGTGACAGATTCACTGAAATCACAAAATTAGTGCATTTCTCAAACATTTATATATTTAACCTGTAATAATTGTAGTTCTTTGTGTTGAATTAAATAGTTTTTTGCTTTGTATTTAGTACAGGGTCTCACTATACAGGTCAGACTTGTAGTGATCCTCCTGTTCTCAGCCTCTCAAATGCTGGGATTACAGGTGCGGGCCACCACAACCAGTCTCAATCCCCAGCTCAGTATGCCCCGGGGGCAGAGTAGGCATGGCACGCAGAGGATTGAACCCTGGTCGATGTGTCTGCCTTAAGCAGGCGTTTTAGTCCACTGAGCTGTCTGGCTGGTCCTGGAATAGTTTTTAAAGCATATGAATGCTTACAAAGAGTTTTAGGTGACCAGTTTTCATTTGGTCTTGGAGTGGACATTTTAAGGAACAAAATTTTTCTCTATTGCTGTGATTGGGTCAGACTGCTAAGAACAGCAGCTCACAGTACTGTGTGGATATTGCGAGGCCCAGATGAGAAAGATACTAAATACCTCAAAATCTCAAGAGTTCTCTGGAGACCTGTGGCAAACTTCTTAAATAGCTCATCAGGTATTTTTGTAATTGACTTTGAGTACTGATGAAGCTTGGGCCTTAGGAAATGTTCTTCCCTTGATCCTTCACCAACTTAAGACCCTCTGAAATGTTTTAAGAGTTAACATAAATTATATGCCCCTTTTATCAGCTCTTGATTCTCTGAAATCATGCCTTCACTTTACAATCTCCTAATCATCTGATATTTGACAGTTTGCTTGTTAATAAGCTTAAAAACTAGAAGATAGAGGGACATCTAGGGTAGGCATGAATATAAAAATTGTCTGAAGATGCTTGAGGATTTTTGTATGTGTCCCCCATTGTGCTATGCCTCACCAAATGGAGCCAATCCACAGTGTTTCTAGGGGGAAACTTGAAGTTGGCCCCTCCTTGGGCTTACTGAAAAATGGATTTGTCTGTTATAACATGTTCAGTGCTGTGAGATCCTTAATTTGAAATGGTTTTGGCGGTGGGCCAAGGACCACCATAGAGTTAGGTTGCTTGAGTATGCTTTGAGTACAAATCCACATGCCTGAGTTACCTACACCCCTGGGTACTTTGCAAGGAAGGAGCTGAGAGGACAAAAGTTGTGCAGACATGAAAGGTGCTGAATTTGGACACTAGCCCTAAATCTGAACACAGCAGTGTTTATCCTACATGTTCTTTTTTTTCTTTTTCTTTCTGTTTTTTTATATGTATTTAGTACAGGGTCTTCAGGGTCTCACTATGTAGATCAGACTCATAGTGATCCTTCTGTTCTCAGCCTCCCAAGCACTGGCATTACAGGCGTGGGGCTGGCACAGTTTGTGGTATCGAGCTCTGGCCCCTGCACTCTGCCTAAGCAGGTGCTTTAATCTGCTGAGCTATGATTCCCCTGAAGTTTCCCCTTTCCTTTTGCTTTGTTTTGTTATCATTTCATGTCAGAGTTGTAGAGCTCCTGATAAGCCTTTCTTGGCCTAGTCCCAACTTCACACTGTGCCTGAGAAAGAAGCTCAGTTATTCATGCCCCTTTCTGACCCTCCTGGAAGTCCACATTCTGTCTTCTAGCCTTATGTTCATCTGTCTGTTCATCTGTCGGTCATTCTACTACTGACTTTTTTCTGATTTTTGAAGCTTGCCTTTCTACTTAGCAAGGCCCAGCATATTCTTTAGGCCTTCACTTTAAAGGCACTTGCTCTGGGACTCTCTCCCAACACATTGGTTAGTATCCACATCTAGGCCGTATGCCTTGTTCAATTTTTCCTGATGAAATTTCAGTTTTGGTATAGTTTCTGAGATTATTTTATGCCTATCATTGTGCCCTGGTTCACTGTTAAGCCTCTGGCCTGGTCTTTTTTTTTTTTTTTTCAATTATTTATTTATTTATTTGTTTGTTTGTTTGCTTGTTGTGTTTGTTTGTTTCTTTATTTTATTTATTTTGTGGCTGGCTCAGCCTGCCCTGGTGGTGGGGGCTGGC
>PVKN010038959.1:0-10966 GCA_004027915.1 Capromys pilorides | reverse complement strand
TGGCTATTACAAATTGGGCTGCTATAAACATAGGTGCACAGATATCACTATGGTATGATGTTTTCAGTTCTTCTGGGAAAATTCCCAGTAAGGGGATAGCTGGATTGAATGGGATTTCCAGTTCTAGCTTTTTAAGGAGCCTCCACACTGCTTTCCATAATGGTTGCACCAATCTGCATTCCCACCAGCAGTGGAGAAATTTGTTGTTAGTTTTGATATATCACATTCATCATAAGAGTTTGTACCTGTATAGAATATATCTTGATTGTTTTTTCCCCAACCTCTTTCTCTCCCTTCAACTCTTCTTCCCCTCCTTCTTTACAAAAGCTTTGTTTCCATTTTTTCCCACTTACTTTTTGCTTTTCTTTCCCCTTCCTTCCTTTCTAACTCCCTCCTCCCTTGTTCCCCTTTATTGAAACATTTCTTCCCACTTCTCGATATCTTTTGTACATTTTGGTCCTTGTTTTCATTTTCAGTTTCTTGCACCAGAAAAACAATGCAGTGTTTGCCCATGTGTGTCTGATTTATTTCACTTCACAGTGTGGTCTTGAGGTGCAGCCAGTTAGGTAGCAATATCTCAAGTTTAGCCTTCTTCACAGCAGAGTATTCATCCATTGTATAAAGAAGCCACGTCTTTGTGCGTTCATCATTGAGTGGACTCTTAGGCTGTTTCCAAGAGTTGTGCTGCTGTAGCCATGGGTGCATGTGTATCACTGATATGATGCTTTAACTTCCTTTGGGAAGACACCAAGAAAGAGAATGGCTAGGTCAAATGCAAGCTCTAGTTTTAATTTTTTTTTTAGTAATCTCCACACTGATTTCCACCCTGGTGTGCTCGTCTTCCTTCATACCAACAGTGAAGGGTTCCTTTTTCCCCATAGCTCCTCCAGTACTTGCTATGGTTGATTTCTTGTTAATAATCATTCTTTCTGGCATGAGATGGAATCTTAGCCTTGTTTTAATTTGCATCTCTAAAATAACCAGTGATGTTAAACTAGAGTTTTCTTTCTTTTTCTTTTTTTTTTTTTTTTAGAACAGTAAACACCTTTATTACATGAGTTAAACCAGGAGGGAAGGTTTATTTGCCTTTCCAGGCCTTGATTTTCCTCAGATAGAACTCCAGCCCTTTGCCCTCTAGCACATAGCCATCTGCTTGGCCACACTGACCTGGTCTTGATGCAATGCAAGCAAGAAGCTTGCCCTGCTGGAACTGCTCTTCCGGAAGACTGCTGATTTTGGCATTCTTTTTCCTTTCGTCATACATTTTTTGAATTTCTTTGATCCTTTTTTTGTTTACAATCTCCTCCTCAGGAGTCAGCTTGACCCACTTTTTTCGGCCCAGGGGCAGTGCATAGTGGGATTCATACCACTGCTGGTACAGCCTGCTGTCAATGAGCACAATGCAGTTTTTCACCAGAGTCTCGGTGCGAATCAGCTCGTTACTGTATGCATTGTAAACAACATCAATGATCCTTGTTTTTCGAGTACAACACTCAGAGCTCCAGAAGTTTCCTACCTCTAGCTGCAGAGCTCGGTACTTCTTGTTGCCTCCTTGAACTCGGACTGTGTGTATGTGGCGGGCGCCAAACTTACTGTTGGCATCAGGGTGCCCCAACTCATACTTCCACTTCTTGTGATAGGGCTTTCTTTTGCCCCCGGTCTTGCAGCGCTTGTGCCCATTGTTTGAGAGATGCCCATTGCTCGGTGCCAGCTGGGAAACTAGAGTTTTCTGAAGTGTGTAAGGAAGAATCAAGAATGCTAATGTACCTAGTTCACCTTGGAAGGCATCAAAGAATTCAGTTATCTTTTGAGTACAGCAGTTATCTTGGAAAAATGACATCTGTTTGTTTCTGTCTACCATGATAAATAGCGAGATAATTTTAGAGGCCCACCTACTTTTCTTTTAACACTGATACAGAAGATGTATCTGGCTAATATAGATCCTGTTGATGGTGGGAAAAAATTGTCCTGGTTGGAAGAAAAAAAACTTTAATCTGGCAGCTTCCTGCCCCTAAGGTTGGCATAGGCCTGCTGGTCCCCAAGACGACAGCACTGACATCATGATGTCAAGAGGGGTAAGTAACACTGTAAATACTTGTGGACTACGGGACTGTTACAAATGGAAGCTTTAGCTCGTACAGGGTATAATAAAAGGTTTAATGAAAGTTACAGAGCACGAAGTGGGTTTCTTTCCTGGACTCCTCAGTAGTCACCATTCTTCTAGAGCTGACCAGCACTGTGGTCCACTGCAAGAGGCAGAGGCTGGTGACCATTCCCCGGAAGCAGAGCTTGAGGGATGCTGTGCTTTCCATAGAATTCTCACAAGGCAAGCCAGGCGTTAGTGCTTTGGACTCCCCCTGCCCCCATTTCAGAATTCACTTGCTTGGGTCGTTTCCCTCAGCAAACAGTGTGCCTGCTCTTTGGGGATGCAGCAGAGTTGCTTTCCAAGCTGGGAGACTGGGATTCAGCTCCTGGAAGACCTGATTCAGAAGCTTCTGTGTAGTGTTAAGGGGTGCCATTAGGTTGCCATCTCCTCCCTACCTGAAACCTCTCAAAAGAGCCAGCTCCTGGGCCCCCACCTGTGGCCCACTGAGACACAGAGGAGCAGGCAGAGGCTTGCTTCAGAGTCACTGTTGTCAGCAAGTTCAGGCCAGAGTCTGTCTTTAGAGCAGGTAAAATGTTCATTGTCCTAGGTACGTTCAGTGGTGTGATCAGTAGAAACCATTAGTGGCTCTCTGTTCATTGCATGCCATAGAAACACTCATGCATTTTGTCTAGAAGCACGGTTAACTTCTATTCGTGGAAAATCCCAAATATTCTATTTTTTGCCATATAGAACAATAACCAGCTTTGTGTACGTTAGCAAATCATTTCATCGTTTAGCACTGTGGTTGTCCCTATGTGAGTCTCTTCTTTATATTCGGCTTCTGCGTATGCGTGTGTAAGCACGTGTGCGCATGCTGGAGATTCAGCTCAGAGCCTTGCATGCTTCCCGGGGGTTCCTGTGGAGCCCGGTTCCCAGCCTCCTCATGTTCTGGTTTGGACCAGTTCCCACTTTTGTTTTTCTTTGCTGGTGCCAGGATCTGCCAGGGACTCATCATGTTGGGTTTGTGCTCGACCCTGAGTTCCAGCCCTGCCCTCCGACCTGGCTTGGACTCTTCATCATCTGCCCATGCATTAACCAATTCCCTACATTATATCGTTTGGCTTATGTCATTTTATATTGTCACGATAGTTACTATTTTTATCATTTTGAAAATGGTACTTTTTAAAGCTTCTGCAAGCAGACACAGGGGCTGGGGGTTTGGTCCCCCAGCCTGGTGTGCTGGCCCCACCCTGGAGCTTCCTGAGATGGTAAGTGAGACTGGGCGTGATGGTGCATGCCTGTAATCCCAGCTCCTGGGAGGCTGTAAACTGTTGGATCACTATGAGTCTGATCTGGTAGTGACACCCTGAGCACCCTGTAGACCCTTCCCTAAAATAGACACACACACACACACACACACACACACACACACAGAGAGAAAAAAAGAAAAGAAAAAAGAAAATGGTGCTTTTGAAACTGTACATTCTTGCATGATGTTGAGTTTCTTTAGACTGTGTCTTTCTTTGCATCCGGGATATTTCTATATGTTCTGACCTTTCAAGTAAAGCTACTTTCCCAGTTTTTCATTTGATACTACATTATGTTGGACCTGGATATATAGACAGAAGCCTTTCAGCTAAGGATGAGGTTACGTCCCAATAAGTTTGCCATCCATTGAAAATGTGCTAAGCCAAAAATGCAGTTATCTGTGATGGTGGTACATGCCTGTACTGTCAGCATTTGGGAAGCTAAGGGAGGAGGATCACCACCAAGTTTGAGGCCAATGTGGTTTACATAGTGAATTATTATTTTTTGTATTTTAGGGGAGGTTCTACAGGGTGTTCAGGGTCTCACTAGATCTGATTCGTAGTGATATGCCTGTTTATAGCCTTCCAAGAGCTGAGATTATAGGTATACATCACCATGCCCAGTCTCAGTTGCCCTCTCAGTGCACCCTGGGGGCAGAGCCGGCACGGCAGGTCAGGGGATCGAACCTTGGCCCCTGAGCCTGCTTGCAGGCACTGTAATCCACTGAGCTGTTTGGCCGGCCCTACACAGTGAATTCAAATCCAACCTGCACTATGTAGTGAAGCCCTGTCTCAAAAAAAAGTGCATTTAAGTAGGGTATGGTGGTGCACACCTATAATCTTAGCACTTGTGAGGCCGAGGCAGGAGGATCTCAGTAAGTTCCAGCCTGGGTTGCATAGTGAGCGCAAGGCCAGCCTGAACTACATAGTGAATCCTTGACTCAAAACAAACAAACAAACAAAACATACCAAAGATGAAGTAAATTAATGCATTTAATACACAAAATCTTCTAAATATCCTAGCTTATCCAGCCCACTTTAAACATGTTCAGAACATTTATTAGCCTACAGATGAGTAAAATCTTCTAGCACCTGGCCTGTTTCATAGTAAGTGTTGACTAGCTCTGTAACTGATTGAATGCTAGATACCTTCCTGCCATTGTGAGTCCAGGCATCACAAAGTCAGGGGCTGCTTGTCATCCTCCTCCTGTTCCTGTCTCTTTTAGACGTAGAGATGACAAAGTGCTGCATTTTTCCCTGACACCACACCACACAAAAGCACAGAAACTCTTTAGTCATCTGTCATGTCTTGCCTTTGCTTTGCCGTTTTTTGTGGAGCCAGGAATCCAATGCAGGGCCTTTTCCACATGAGGCAAGCACTCTTCCTTTGAGCTCCATCCACAGCCCTTCTGTGGTTTTTCTGAAAAATCTATTCTTGTAGGGTTGTTGACAAGCATGTACTGATTGTATCATAATCATTCTCATGTCTTGTGCTAAACTTCATTAAACTCATTCTAGAAACACGCCCACCACGGCCACAGGCCCACCATGGCCAAGGTAGATGTCATTTGCACTTAGTTTTGATTTTGTTATATGGAGACACCATTCTGTTCTTGAAGAAGTTCAAAAGTGTCTTCTGCTCCTTGCCAGACCAGTAAATATTCTCATCCCAAATAACTGCAGCAAGACCAGGTGGTCCCTGGACACTGCATACTCCAGGAGGAAGGCCCTGCTGTGCTATTAACCTATAAAGTTTACAAGCATTTTATGATTTTCTAGTAGTCCATTAGTTCATTTGTGTAAAAAAAAAATCAACAGGTACACCTTTGGAAGTGATTAGAAAAGGGAACTGTTTACCAAAGAGTACAATAGTTTGTGAAGTATGTCTATTGCTTTTTAAAATACTGCTTACAATTTCTTTTTCTTTTCCAGATTTTATTCTTTATTAGTCCATATTTGCAATACATAATGATCACATTCCTTGTGGAGTGTTGCTGCATGTGCAGAACACACTGGAATTCTTTTTGTTCTTTTCCCCTCCATCATCTTCCTGTTTGCGAAAGATCTAGTTGTGTTTCCTATTATCTGTTTTACCCTTATTTATAATTTGGGCTTCTCATATAAGAGAAACCATGTGATATTTAAGCTCATGCGTCTAGTTTATTTCACTGAGCATTCTGGTCTCAGAGTGAATCTGTTTTCCTACCAGTTCTAACATACTGGGGGAAGGGGAAAAAAATCAAGCAGAGACTGCCAGGCTTGTGTGAAGGTGACACAGCCTGTGGAATTTATTGTGCCTGGGTGCAGGCAGGCAGAGAGTGTGGTAAGACTGTCTGCCCTGAACAAAGGGAAATGGGTTCTTTTATAGGGATGGAGAGAATGCAGGGGACACTGGGCAGGAAGAGCCCAATGAACATCTGTGGTTGACGTTCTCTGGCAGTCCTGCCTCTCAGTGGGCAGTCATTTGAAGTGTCCGATGTAAATGGTGTTTCCAGGATGCACAATTCCTTGTCCTATCTTGTGTCCTTTGCTGTACTTGTGGATGACAAGTTCAGTCCTGAGCTGAGTTCCCTGCAGACAGTAGTGCTTCTGGTAAGCAGGCTGGGGCTGGGAGAGCCAGGTCCAGTTGGAGCTTTATAGGAATGACTCAAATTGATCCTTCTTTTTGGCAGGGTAGTACTCTATGTGTAAACACTATATTTTCTTCATTCATTCTTCTGTTGGTGGACAGAGAGGCTGCTTCTTAGATTTATCTATGATGAACTGTGCTGCTACTGGTGCAGGTATGAGTATGCTTGGATTAGTGCAGTGTGATGCTTTTAACTTTTGGGAAGATAGCTGGGTCAGATGGCATTTCGAATTCTAGTTTTTTGAGAAATCACCATATGATTGCCATAGTATTTGTACTAGTTTACCTTCCCACAATGTAGAATTCCTTTCTCCCCTGTAGCCTTGCCAGCATTTTTTATTATTCGATTTCTTGATGATAGCTATTCTTTCTGGATAAGATAGAATCTCAGTATTGTTTTAATTTGTACTTCCTTAGCAGCTAGAAATGTTGAACTTTTTTTCCATATACTTATTGGTCATTTCTTTTGAAAAATGTCTCCATTTTAGTTGCCTATTTTTTGACTGGGTCCAAAAGACTCAATTTTTTGGAGGTGTCTTAAGTTTTTTGAGCTCTCTCTGTCTCTCTGTCTGTCTCTTTGTCTCTCTGTCTCTGTCTCTCTCTCTTTCTTGCTCTCTCTCTCTCTCTTGCTCTCTCTCTTTCTTTCTCTCTCTTTCTCTGGCATTGGGCATCAAACCCAGGTTCTTGCACTTTCCAGGCAGGTGCTTGTGCTGCTGAACTCAGCCCCCAAGTTCTTTATATATTCTAGACATTAGTCTTCTGTCCGAGGAATAGCTGGTAAGTAGGTTTTTTCTTTACTTTATTGGTTTCCTTTCACTGTGCAGAAGGTTTTTAATATGATCTGATCCTGCTTGTTGGTTCTCGATGTTATTACTTAAGCAGTTGGGGTTCCAGTCAGACAGTCTTTGCCTACACCTGTGTCTTAAAGTGTTTTTACCTTTTAGCAGATCGAGTATTTCTGTTTCAAAGTTTAGTTATTTCATCCACTTGGATTTTAGCTTAGTGTACAGGCTTAGAGATATGGGTCTAGATTTAATTTTCTACACTCGACAGTCAGTTTTTCTAACAACATTTATTTGCTTTTTTTTTTTTTTTTTTAAAATAGGGTCTTACTATGTAGCTCAGGCTGGCCTCAAACTCACAGCAATCTTCCTGCCTCAGCCTCCCAAGTGCCAGTATTACAGCTGCGTGCCACCATACTTGGATCCAAATACCTTTTATTAAAGAGGTTGTCTCTGCTCTAGTGTGTGCTTTTTGGCTTCTTCATCAAAGATTAGATAGCTGTTGTGCCTGGGCTTGTTTCTACATCCAGAATTCTGTTTTCCTGAGCCTCATGCCTGTTCCGTGTCAGTGTCATGCCATTTTTGTCATTAAGGTGGCTTGGCAACCTCCCTTCAGGTCTGGCGTTGTGTGCCCCCTGATTGCTTCTGTTGCCCATGATTGCTTTTGCTGCGCTGGCTCTCTTCTGACTCTAGATCGATTTTAAGATTGTGTTCTCCAGTTCTGTGAGGAATGCTGTGGGTATTGTGATGGCATGGCATTTTAAACAGTGCAACTATAAAGAAACGGTTGCTTCTTTGTATGTGGCATTAAGAATGTTGCTTATTTCATTTTATTTTGTCTTTTGTAGTTCTAGAGCTATAACCCGGGACCTTGTGAGTTGCTTCTTTTTAAACTAGGTTTCAAAGTAATTATAGTTACAAGTGGTATGCTACAAGTGGTATCTTTCCCCCCCTCTATACCTGTTTAGTACGTGTCTTATTTTTATTTTATTTATTTTTTCTAGGAAAGGGTCTACAGGGTGCTCAGAGTCTCACTACTATATTGGACTTGTAGTGATCTACCTGTTTACAGCCTCCCAAGAGCAGAGATTACAGATGCGTGCCACCTCGCCCAGTCTCAATCACCATGTCAGCATGCCCTGGGGGGTGGGGCTGGCATGGCAGGCCTAGGGATTGAACCACCATCCCCCGGCCTGCTAGCAGGTGCTTTAAACCACTGAGCTATTTTGCCAGCCCTTTGTATAGGTTTTAACTAAAAAAATAATATATTTTTATGTTATTTGCACTCCTGATTAAAAGTAAGTAATGGCCTTATGGGACAATCCCGTTGTCAACTATTAAAATACCACTTTTCTCAAACGATTTAATGTGAAAGTTTTTAACAATAACATTTTGATGGCCTGAATTATATCCTCCCCCAAATGAAGACGTTGACATTCTCACTTTTCATAGCTCAGACGGTGAGTTTACTAGGAGATTGGAACTTTATAAAACAAGAAGTAATGTTGGAGTCCTTTCCTGGTTCTTGTCTTGGCCCAAGAAGTCTAAGCTTACAATCATAAAACCACGTTATTGGAATTCCACCAAGTTAATTCCAATCTACCACTCCCAGCACAACCCACAGTGATAATAAAGACACTAAGACATATATATATATATATATATATATATATATATATATATATATATATATTTATATATATATATAAATAATGGGGAACCAAGCAGCCCTAGGTCCAGTCATAAAAGTGGCTTCTGCAACAAAGAGAGCGACCCAGGGCTGCACTCGGGCTTTATTCATTGGCGAAGGGGGAGTGGCTTGTGAAAGGGAATTGTGGGAAGAAGGTGAACACTGAAGAAGGTGAGCTGTGAGCTGGGCTAAGTAGGAGGCCTGCATTTACCTCTGCCATATTCAGAGATATACAAAGGAAGTAATTTGTATTATGCTATTGAGACAGCATCTAATATTTTGGGGGTCTGGTGCTTCAGCTCTGATGTATAATCTTTCAAGCCCCAGGAAGTCATAGCCTCTATCTTGAGGCTCGATCCCAGCTGACAGTGTGGAGCAGTGGGGCTCTTCTTCCTGTTATCAGGGAAACATGCGTGCCATCTTCAAAAATTACCACCAGCACCTCGGCTAGACCAATACACACTGCTTAAGGCCAATTGAAAGGGTAATGAGAAGTCCTAGCCAGCTCTGTACATTTCAATACGAGGGAATAGGGTCAGGCTCAGTCAAAATGGTGACAGTTGCTCTTCTCTCAAGGAGAGCTGCTCAGGCGGTCCTCCACAAAGTAAGACTTAGGTCTTCAGGCTTCGTCTTAGTCCGATGTGCTTGGTGTCCTAAGAAACAGAGATTGGGACTCAGCCTCTCAGGGGATAGAGGTGACAAGTGCATAGGGGAGAATCAGGGGGCACGGGAGAAGTCGGCCATGACCACATGGCATGTGCCCATCTCAGGCCTCTCACCTCTATGAGGTGACAAAATACATTGTGGTGTTGAAGCCACCTATAGCTAACATCTCTTCACTGCATTCACGGTTGACTAGGACAGCCACATGGACTTAATCTGTAAATAGGTTAATTTTACCTCCTGGTCAAAATTATTTGACTCCTTTCTTCAATCAAAGTTACTGGTTTTAGGAAGTCCCTGAATCAAATCTGTAAATGTTTGTTAGGTTAAGGACAGTGGACACATTATTCTTTCACTGAGACACTTAGCTGTGCTAACAAAGGTGTGCAGTCAAACACTGCCTGAGGACTGCGCCAGAATGAAGAAGTGGAGAGACAGCCGTGGCAGGCAGGCGTGTCCCCCACCAGTGGAGTCCCTGGGACAGAACTCGGCCACTTTTAGGCTTCAGCTCGCTTTTATGTTCCCTCCCCTTTTTGCTTGTGTTCCGGTCAACACAGCCTCAGGCAGCCGGCCATGCTTTCTGTCCACTGAGAATCTGTTCCTCCACTCATAGGCCTGCTCTCTACAGACTCAGAGATAAGTGAGATAAGTTGCAGGCACCGCTGTTCTTGGCCCCAAGTGAGCCCCCAGGG
This sequence comes from Capromys pilorides, assembly GCA_004027915.1. NCBI lineage: Eukaryota > Metazoa > Chordata > Mammalia > Rodentia > Capromyidae > Capromys > Capromys pilorides. Next base: position 1,117 of record PVKN010038959.1, on the reverse strand, counting down.
CCCAGCCTTTGAGCCGTCCACCACCGCACTGGCATGCCGCGCTGCTGCTGAGCACTAGCCCAATTGCCTCTTCTCACTGCAGTGTGCTAGGCCGAGTTATATCCCTGACCCAGGGGTCTTTCATTATCTGAATATGAAGCACGCACTTTTATAGACAAAAATGATTTTGACTTGTAATTGTGAATCATCATGAAATTCAACTGTGATACTTTATCAGGACTTTACAGTATTTAGAATTTCCTGAGTATGATTGCACAAGCCTCTCTATAATCCAAGTGTTCTGGGAGGCTGAGATAGGAGAAATGGAAGTTCAAGCTCAGTTTGGACAATTTAGTAACTTGCAGAGACCCATGTCTTGAAATTTAAAGACTTAAGATAAGGAAAACCCTGGGCTCAATTTCCAGTGCTAGGGGCACAAGTGGAATTGGTGCTTAAGGTAGCTACTGAAGATTGAATTCAATTCATATTTAAAGGCTGGGGTTGTAGCTCAGTGGTAGAATTTGTTATATGTAGATGAGACAACATAGGGTATGAGTGGTCTTCTGCAGAAGTAGTTATTTATCAGTGGGTGTTAATTTGTTGTTTAGTAAGTATCAGGAACAGTTGCTAGCCAGCGGAGAGCCTCAACAGTGACACTTTGGGGGGAAAAAAAAGACAAATCAAGGTATGTTGTGTACAGTATAAATTCCTTATGATTGATGTGATCATTATATATACCTAAATTATACCAGTTGAATGGTTGAAAAAGATGTGGTATTTTTACACAATGGAATATTACTCAGGTATAAAGAATGATAAACTGGAAGACTTCATATATAAATGGATGTATATCGAACATATACTCATAAGTGAAATAAACCAGACCTACATTTGTAAATATTGTATAGTCTCCCTAGTATAAGAAATCTAGGGGCCGGTGAGATGGTTCAGTGGTCTAAAGCGCCTGCTTAGGAGGGCTCAGGCAACTGCAGGGACTGCGGTTCGATCCCCGGCACCACATGCTGCGCCAGCGCCACCACCAGGGCAGGCTGAGCCAGCCACAAAATAAATAAAATAAAGAAACAAACAAACACAACAAGCAAACAAATAAATAAATAAAATAAAATTTAAAAAAAAA
>PVKN010038958.1:0-10966 GCA_004027915.1 Capromys pilorides | reverse complement strand
CTGAAAAAAAAAAAAAATACACACACACACACACACACACACACTTTAGTTTAAAGGTATTCTTCAAGATTTAAAAGTTTAAAAATTATTTTTCAAAACTGACTCAATAACAGTATTTATAGGGCAGTATTTTTACAGTACAGCAAATAAAAACCTGGAACTTGTATAAGCTATAAAAACATTTGTAATACATTAACACTGTCACATGTTTCCATGAAACAAAATGACTTATACAGGATGAGCATACTCTCAAAGAAATACGCCTGTCTTGCATATCTGAGCATACCGCATGTTCCAGTTATGTATTGCTGAGGCAAATTTATATGAATAGGTCTGCACAAGACTGAAATTTTTAAAAGCTTAAGTCATTGCTTTCCGTAACAACTTGTTTGAAATTTCCAAGGAGGTAAGCATAGAGATAGTAACAGAAGTTAAAGAATGACCACTTTAATCCCCCAAATGGTCTTTAGTGTGTTGAAATGCTTAATTACACCTTCTACACACACACACACACACACACACACACACACACACGAGAGTAGTCAAAGGTGCCAAGATCATGTACTCAGTGGGGAAAAGATAGTCCACTCAACAAATGGTGCTGGGGAAATTGCATATTCACATGCAAAAGAATGAAGTTAGAACCTACATACCATAATAAAAAATTAATTCAAAATGAGGGCAAGGGCCGGCGAGATGGTTCAGTGATCTAAAGTGCCTGCTTAGGAAAGCTCAGGCAACTGCAGGGACTGCGGTTTGATCCCCGGCACCACATGCTGCGCCAGCCCCACCACCAGAGCAGGCTGAGCCAGCCACAAAATAAATAAATAAAGAAATAAACAAACACAACAAGCAAACAAATAAATAAATAAAGGAAATTTTAAAAAAACAAAATGAGGGCAAAAACTACAAAAATCCTAGAAAAATGTACGGGAAAATCTTCAGAAACTTGATTTGTCCCTTATTTCTTAGACATGACACCAAAAGCACAAGCAACAAAAAAAAAACAACAACCAAACATAATGACAAAAAAGGTAACATCATGCAACACAACAACCATTGTTGAATTCCTACTACTTTAATAAAATTTTGTATCATTCCATATATGTATGTGTGTGTGTGTGTGTGTGTGTGTATATACAATTATTTTGTATTATTTTAAAAAACAGAAAGAAATTGGACTTCATCAAAATTAAACTTTTATACATAAAAAGATACAATCAAGGGATGGTAAGGGATGTAAAAAGAATTAAAATGTCTTAGGCACACTTTATGTAACAACTCTCAGTAATGAATGTAATCATTACACACCACAAACATATCCTAATAAAAAAATAAAGATCAGGAGACTGGGTGTGGAAGTGCACACCTATAATCCCAGCACTTGGGAGGCTGAAAACAGGAGGAGCACTACTCATCCAATCTATGCAGTGAGATCCTGTAAAACCCTGTAGACCCTGTACTAAATGCATTAAAATAAATAAATAAAAATCAGGGCTGGGGATATAGTTCATAAGTAGAGCCCTGCCTATCATGTGTGAAGCCCTGGGTTTGATCCCTCACACTGTACATGGATACACACATACACACACACACACGTACACAAATAATAAAATAAAAAACAAAGGATACAAGATAGTGAAAACAACCCACAGAATGGGAAATATTGACAAATAATTTGATAAGGTGTTAATATCCAGAGTATATTAAAAAGAAAAAAACCCTACAACCCAACAGAAAGCAATTAAAACAACTTAAAACTGGGTAAAGAGCCCAGTGTGGTGGCACATGCCTATAATCCCAGCACTTGGGAAACTAAGGCATGAAAGCTTCTATGAATAATGAGGCCAGCCTGGATTACATAGTAAATTCAAGGCCAGCAGGAATTATATGGTCTTTAGTTCTATATAGAACTATAGATCCTATCTCAACAACAAAAACCCAAAGGACTTGAATAGACATTTCTCCAACATACGCAAATGGTCACATCAAAAGATGCTCAAATAACTAAACACAAGAAAATCTAAATCAAAACCACGATACCCTTTCACACTCTAAAACAGCTATATACATATGTATATACATACATGAATATACGGAGATATAAATTTCAGAGAACAGGGTAGAAATGTAGCTCAGTAGTAGAATGCTTGTCTAATATGAACTAGCTCCAGGTTCAAGCCTCACATCACAAAATAAACTTTAAAATACAGAAAAAAAGGGTTTGGAGCTGGGGATACAGCTCAGCAGCACAGTGCCTGCCTGGCAAGCGTGAGGGCCTAAGTTCAACTGCAAGAGCTGGCCAGATAGTTCAAGAGATTAAAGCATCTACTTAGGCAGGTGCAGGGATTCAATTCCAGCATGCATACTGTGTTGACCTCGCCCCCAGGGCATGCTGAGCCAGTAATTGAGACTGGGCATGGTGGAGTGCCCCTATAATCCCAGCACTTGGGATGCTGAAAATAGGAGGATCTCTATGAATCCAATCTGTGTAGTGAGATCCTATAGACTCTCTACTAATTTAAAAAAAACAAACAATAAAAAACACTTCCTAAATTTGCAGGTACAAAAAAAAAAAAAAAAAAACCCATAATAAAACAGAAAACAAGTATTGGAAGAACGTGGATAAATTGGAACTCTCTGTGCTGCTAATGGTAATGATAAATAACATTGTTACTGTTGAAAATATCAGTTTCTAAAAAAAATTGTAAATCATCATGTTGTAGTGGTTCTACTTCTGGGTATACAGAGACCATCAAAAAAAGTATACATCCAGAAAAACAAACCTTGTATAAATATTTTAGTGCTAAATGTACTGAGATATTAATACAAATTATGTTGGGCTCTACAATTACAAGAGGTGCTCAAAGTGGTAGGTAATTAGCTTCCAGACACTTATTAATACTGGGCACTGCTGGAGTGTGTATTTCTTTAGGGGTACTCAATATATACCTCTGAGAACTAAAAGCAGCAAATCAAAAAGCTAGCTATACAACAATGTTCACAGAAACATTCACAATAGCCGAAAGGTAGAAACAATCCACGTGCCTATAAATGTTACATATACATATAATGGAATACTATTCTGCCTAATGAAATTCTAGCCCAGTGTGGTCGCACATGCCCGTTATCCCAGCCCTTGGGAGGCTAAGGCAGAAGATGGTTCAAGTTCAAGACTATCCTGGGCTACACAGTTAACTCAAAGTTGTCTCAAAAGGACAAAAAATAAAAATAAAAAAAAAAAGAAATTCTGATATATGCTATAATATGCATAAATGTTTAAGACAGTATACTATGTAACATAAACTGGCCAACAGAACACATTAAGATTCCATTTATGTGAAGTACCTAGAGTAGTCAAACTCAGAGATAGAAAGTAGGAAAATTATTACTAGATGATGTAAGGTAGGTACGAAGTTAACTTTTTAATGGACAAAATTACAGGGCTGGGGAGATAGCTCAGCAGTCTAAGCACCTTGCCAGGCAAGTGCAAGGACCCAAGTTCCACTTCCAGTACTGCATGCCTCACTGGCCCTGGAACCTCAGACATGCAGTGCTTAGCCAGGCATGGTGGCGCATGCCTGTAATCCCAGTGCTATAAAGGCTGAACAGGAGGAGCACTATGGGTCTGAGCTGCGTAGCAAGACCTTGTACCAAATAAATAAATAAATAAATAATAGTTTTTATTTTTATTTTATTTTATTTATTTCATTTTTTTTTTTTTTGCGTTGGTCAGGGTTTTACTTAGAGGAATGGAAAGATATACGGAATGGATATTAACACAAAATATACAATATATAAGGAGTTATAAAATTGGTTTACAATAGTCAGCCACAGAGTAGTTTTTAAAAATAGATAAATTACAGTTTAGAATAATACAAACTGGGAGAAACCACTGCTCTTGCTTTTCCTGTGACAGGCCTGAGGTGACCTGTGAAAATGGTTCACTACTCAACACAGAAAAAAACCCCACAAAATCATGCAAATCAAGAGGCTCAAATCTTTGTATTCACTTTAAGAACACACGTGAAACTGCCCAGGCCATCAAGGGTATGCATATCTGAAAGGCCACCAAGTATCTGAAGGATACACTAAAGAAGCAACGTGTGCCATTCCAGTGTTACAATGGCAGAGTTGGTAGGTGTGCCCGGTGGTCCAAAAAGAGTGCTATACGCTGAACTTAAGGGTTTAGATATAGATTCTCTGGTCACTGAACATATCCAGGTGACAAAGCACCCAAGATGTGCCACTGTATTTTTAGAGCTCATGGCTGGATTAACCCATACATGAGCTCCCCTGGCCATACTGAGACGATCTTTACTGAAAAGGAACAAACTGTTTCTAAACCAGGGGAGGAACTTACACAGAAAAGGATATGCCAGAAAAAATAAAAATTTATGGTGTCGGAATAAATTAAGCATAAAATAAATGCAAATAAAATTAACGTTATTAATAAAATTAATGTTATTACATTTAATTAGTGTTATTAATGTTAAAAAATAGAATAATATGAGTTGGGCCAGTGAGAGAGGTCAGTGGTCTAAGCACCTGCTTGGCAAGTGTACCAATCTGGGCTTGACCCCTAGCACCAAATGCCATGCTGGCCCTGCCCTGGGCACACTGAGTCTGCCACAGAGACCAGGTATGGCAGTGCAGACCTGTAATCCCAGTGTTATGGAGGCTAAAAGCAGGAGGATGACCACGAGTCTGAGCTGTGTAGCAAGACCCTGTGCTAAATATAAATACATAAAATAATTTTTTAAAAAGGAATAAAAGTTGTGGAGATTCTGCTAACAGTTGCTCAACAATATGTTACCCAGTGAAAATGATAGGTTTTGTCATACATGCTTTACCACAAATTTTTATGAAAGTGTGTGTATTGTCTATTTTACTAGGGTGGCAGCATAGGAAAGAGGTTAAGAATTTGCTTGTGAGAAGCCAGGCGTGGTGGCACACGCCTCTAATCCCAGCACTTGGGAGGCTGAGGCAGGAGGATAGGTGCGAGTTCGAGACCAGCCTGGGCTACAAAAGTGAGCTCAAGGCCAGCCTGAATTGCATAGCGAGACCCTGTCTCAAAAAGACAAAAAAAAAAAAAAAAAAAAGAATTTGCTTGTTGAGGGCTGGGGAAATAGGTCAATGGCATAATCACCTGCTTGGCAGGCACAAGGTTGAGTTTGATCCCCAGTACCAAAAAAAAAAAAAAAAAAAATCAGCTTGTCTAGTTTCAACCAGCCCTACCACCTTAGAGCTCCGTAACCTTTGGACAAGAAATTTACTGTCCTTACTGTTTTCTCTGTTAATAACAAAACCTATTGTATAGAGTTAAGGTGAGAATTAACTATATCAATACATATTAAGTGTTTAAGATAGTGCATATCATGTAGTAGCAACTTTGTTATTATAAGCTTAAAACACATTTTAAATGAGATTTTTTAAATAATGTATTTAGTACAGAGTCTACCAGGTCTCACTACCCAGATCAGACTCATAGTGATTCTTCCGTTTTCAGCATCCCAAATGCTGGGATTACAGGGAGCATACCACTTTGTCCAGTCTCAATTGCAATCTCAGCATGGCCAGGGGCAGGGCTGGAAGGGCCTGTCAAGGATCAAACCCAGTAGCTGCACTCTGCCTAAGCAGGCACTTTAATCCGCTGAGCTATCTGGCCAGCCCTTTAAATTTGATTTTGTGTGTGCAGTGCTAGAGATTAAATCTAGGATCTTGTGCATGTGAGATACATGTTGTACCACTGAGATAGTCCTTAAATGATATTTATATCACACATCTGTAGAACATCAGACACTCCTCTTCAAAATCTTAAAACTGGTAAAACAGTTTGAAAACCAGTGATATGATCCAAACTTTCATTTAATAAAGGAATTAAGAATTCAAGTTATTAGCCTGAGGTCACATTTATTTCATTAATTTTCCTAAATAAAATTAAGAGTTTGAGATTAACACTATGTTGCCATTCAACTACTTCCAGGCCAAAGCAAATAAGGACATTTTATAATGTGGTTCCAGGAATCTGAATAGTGTGATAGTTATCCAAGTTCCTAACCTAATAAATATTCATTGATAAGGTTGGGGCCAAAAGGTATTAAAACCAAAAGAAAAAAATCATCATAATTATCTTCAAAAGAAAACAGCTAAAAACACCACTTTGGAAAAGTGTCAAAAATCAAATTTACTAAGTGCCCACTAATCCTGTCAGCCTGTTACCGACTATATAATCTTAGACCTGAGTCTGAAAAATGATCTGCAGCTTCTGCCAAATAGAACTATTAACAGGAAAACAAATAATTCTATTAAATTCAAACAGAAGAGCAGCAGTCCAAGTAACACAAGTGTCTAACACAAAAAATCATGTGTTAAGCTTTGCAGGCATTTCTGCACTTACTTCAAGAGGATTAAATTAGGTTCTTGAGAAAGTGATGACACAAAAAGCAAAATATTGGAGATAATTTGAAGGTCAGACTCAATAAGACTAGAAAGCTTTTGGGTGTCTTTTTTGCCCCTCCCCCAGTGGCCTTCTGGCTCCCTTTCAGCTCTCAAATGACAGGACCACCTCCTTATGGAATGTCTTGCTATACCCTATCTGCATCTGTTGAAAGCCTACCCATCCTTCAAGGTTCAATTCAAATGTCACCCAACTGCAGGGATTTTCCAATTCCCTCACACTAGAATTGATAATCTCTTCTTCAGTTGCTTATTCTCCGCCCCTATTTGAACACTGTGTTACATAATGCACTGTATAACGATCTATATTCACTTCTCATCCACTGTCCCCCAAGAAAAATCCCCAGATAGCAGTGGGAAATAAAGAAAATAATTAACATTTGTTAAACACTTTCAGTGCTACATAACCAATTTTGCACACATTATTTCATTCAACCAGCCCGACGGTAATCTGGGAGGTAAACAGGTGGTGGCATTCCCATTTACTCATAGGCAACTACAGTGCAGAGTTCAATAGGTTCTCCACTTTCGCGTTGGCAGCCAACGCCAAGGAGCAGGGAACATCGGATTTCCCAACTCCAAAGGGCTCCTTCACCACCCCATGCTGCAGACCTTGTTCACTTTGTGTCCCCACCCTACCAGACAGGGAGTAGGCAGGAGGTATTTCACAGATGTTTACCTCGCGGACTCAACGCCACCCTTTATCCACCCTGATCACGCCTCCCCTCACCCCTACCTTTCGTTTCCTTTCCTTTCCAGAGGATTCCGCAGAGCCCCAGGGGCAATGCTGCACACACCAGCCTAAGAGGCTAGGTGAAACCTGTCCATTCGCCTAGATCTTCCCAACTGCACAGAAATGTAACATACAAGTCACACGGAACATGCCATCCTCACACGCTCCTCTTTCATATCGAGCTACGTCTTGAGCTTACAGGCTGCAAGACGCATGCAGTTTTCAGCGTTCACTGAGAGGTCACCCTAAGACACTCTGGATAAGAACAGCACATTTTCCAGACTGGTCTTAGCACGAAGGCATCTCCACGACCACGCCACCTCCTGCCTCACTACTCCACCCCTGAACTGCAGTTTGGATTTCCGGCGGGAACGAACACGGGAAGGTGAGATGGGGCGATCCCTCAGCCTGCTAAATTGGAAGACGAGAGGCGCGCTCTCGCCCGCCTTCCCCAGTCTCGACCCTGAACTCCTGGAACCGCCCCCCCTCCAACTACTCCCCCGAAGCCTCGGCCCCCACCTCCCCGTACCCCGCTTTGTCTCCCAGGCCAGAGGGCCGCGACCCCCCGCGGGTCGCCTCGCTGGGCAGCGACCCCGCCCCAGGCCGGGCGCGCGCCGGGAAGATGGAGGCGGGAGCGCCTCGCGGCCCCACGCTGGCAGCCGCCTCCGCGACCCGAGGGCGAGAAGCAGGGCTCACCGCGGCGGCCGCTCGCTCGTCCCGCTGCCCCGGCTGCCGTCGCCTCCACCTTCTCCCTAGGCGCGGCGCTCCTGCCTGGGACCCGCAGCGAGTGCCAGCGGATCCTCACCGGCTGACAGACTGACTGACTGACTGACGGCCGCCCGCGCGGGCTGCGCAGGCAGAGCCCCGAGCGGCCGCGTCCGGCGGAGACGCAGAGGGCGGGGCCGGGGCCGGGGCCCGGCGGCCACAGCGCGGACAGACTCCGGGCCGCCGCCGCGCTCCGGCCGCGCCGCCCACCCTCACTTCCGGCGCAGCCGCCCCGCCCCGCCCCGCGCGCCCCACGCCAGCCGCCCGACCGCACCCAGCCTCCGCGCTCGGCGAGCCCCGCCTTCCCGCCGCGCGTCTCTGGGAGCGGCCGCCACGAGTGAGTCAGAATGAATGAGTGCGAAGGAAAGCCCCGTGTGTCCTTGAGCAGGCCTGTGGTGGGCAGCGGGTCTGCCGCTGCCCTAGAGCCTCGGCGACCCCGGAGCAGGGATCGGTCCGGCGCGGGAGCCACCTGCATCTCCTCTCTCACTGACACCTGCAGACCTTGTTGAAATCTGGGAGCGCCTTCTTCAGGAAATCCCATTTTGACCAAAAACTGCAGTCTCACATAGTGCATTGGGAAGCTTTTAGAAATTAGACATTTCAGTTATTTTCATTAGTCCTTAACTTTGAACTCTGCTCATCTTGGGATCTAATTTCTGTTCTCCCTTCTGGGAATTGTTTAGCAGTAGGGTGTTGAGGCTTTTACCTATCACCAAGCCCCAGCTTGCTCAGGTAACTGCTTCTTTTGATGTAGGTTTGACTGAGGCAGACGTTTATATTTCAGTTTATGTTCATTTTTTCATCTTTGCGTAAAGATAATCCAGGAAAGGGAAAAACTGGAGTGAAACTATTTTCTTTTTCCTGGTCTACATAGGAAGTAACGTTGTTGAGAGCATTAAAATAACTGAGGAATTGGTAGCATGACCAGAAGCTACTTGTAGCGAACGTTCTTTTTCAAGTCTTCCCGTCGAGTTACTAAAAATTTCTGAATCTTAAATTTTCACGGATAAAGAATTGACTTTATAGTTCGAAATCCTGCCTGCCTTGCTGAGAACATGAGTATTCATTTCTCTGTCCAGGGGTAAACATTGGCTTGCTAAATTGCATTTTTGCTTCCTGATATCCTTGAGGACTTGGTTTCAGGCTTTTTTTGTCTAATCTGTTTCAGATCGGTTTTAGAACCACAGGATAGAGCTCAGACTTGAGATTGTGAACTTTGGAAAACAGCTACGTTTTTTAAAGGTTAATAGGTACCTCAATAACTATCCATAAAATAATACTACCTTATAAATAATGGTGGTGTGACCAATTTCTTGCAGCCTTTTCATATTGAAGTAATCATTTATTACCTTTGTTGTAATTATTTTAGTAAGTTATGTCCCTCCCTAAATGTTATTTATCTTTCACAATACCTAGTGTAGTGGTTAGCGTAAGTTCTTACGCATGAATAAAAGCTTTAATGGTTTTCATTGATAATTTCGTATAAATGTGTCACCTCTCACTTCTTTTCCCTTATAACGTGGTTTGTTGAGATTAAATACATCTAGGGCGCAAACCTAATAAAAGCCTGTTGTTATCAAATGTTATTGCCAGGCTATGTGATAAAACCTCACAGGGGAGGTACTTCGTGAAACCTCTACACAATAAACCACTGAATGGTTTTTGGGTAGTTCTTGGCCAACATTCTTCCCCTTGTGCTTAGGTTGGTCTAGCCTAAATTTTCAGCCTTTGAAAGAAGCAGGTTCTCAAGTTCCTTAATCTAAAATTGCTTCATTTAGTAAGAATTTGTTGAGCTCCAACTAAAGCCTAGGAATAAAGAAAAAAGACACCGCACGATACATCCTGCCCTCAAAGAAACTCAGCCTGCTGGATAAATGAAGTAAGGAAATCACTGCTACAGTCAGGAAAGCCTACTCAGGGAGAAAACGAACTGCATGTTTAATGGCGGGAGCTAACCAGTTGAAGGAGGAAACAATCATTTCAAACAAAAGCAACAGTATCTGTGCAGGTGTGGAAGCAGTCAGCAGCACACAGCTTGAGGCCCAGCAAGTCATTCCATTTTATTAGCATGAGCATAAAGAAGGGCAGAGAGAGGTGGGGAGAAGGCTAGGAAGGACATCTTTAATAAGGGGCTGGCATTAGGCTAAGGACTTTGAAATTAATAGGAAATATAATAAATAATAAATTTTGGTGTATATAGCCCCTGGATTAACTAAATTTGTTTCTGGAGTCCAGAAAATGCAGAAACTGGGGGAGTGACAACTACCACCCAGAGATGAGTCACAAGACCCAGTAGAAATAAGCAGGAGTGGATCTACAGGATCTGAGAGTAACTGGCCCTGAGGCAGTGCAAGGAGGGGCACGGGTAGAATGACTGAGGATTCTGGTTTAGGAGACTGCCTGGATGGTGGTGGCTTTTTTTGAAAGGGAACTGACCTTAAAACTACTCTAGTCAAAGAAGTACAAAATAGTAGTTTAAACAAGTCTGAGTGGGCTTCTAAATAAGAAAAGTGTTAGGTGTTTTAATGTACTATGTGAAGCTCTGAGGTAGATATTAGGCATAGCATTTCCCAAATGTATTTGACCATGAAGTCCTTTTTCCAGGGAAACAGCTCATATGACAACAGCTCATAAGACAGAACATACTCTGGGAAAATGCTGATCTAAATCAGGTTTTTTGTTTATGACAGAGAAAACTGTAGCCCCAAAACATGAAATGACTTGACAATTACTAAGTAGCTGCTGCTGCCAGGTATTGGGCTAGAATCCCTATCTTCTGACTCTAGTCACATCCTCTTTCCATGAAATCTTGTTTAGTGAGCTTCCGACTCAGCACCTTCTGCCAATCATGAGCAAATGTAAAAAGGACTGCAATACACCCTTTTAGATAAATTTTCAAATCAGTAATGTTTAAGGCTATGCTAATTTTTACTGAAAAGATTTGTATATTGGGGAGGTAGAACTAGTAATTACCTTTGTATGCTCTTTCTGATAGTGGAGCAGGAGACT